>JAANSM010001098.1:0-20846 GCA_036850725.1 Orchesella villosa | reverse complement strand
GTAATTGTGTTTAGACTTGTGCAGATTAATATATACTACATGGTATGTATGTATCAACCGACAACCCGGTTCTAACAAACTCTTCTTTTTTTAAACTGCAATTGTTCTATTGATCCATTCAGTGCTTAAGTTTTTGCGTTGGTGCTAAAAAATTAGCCCTTGGCTAGTCCAATTATAAATCCAGGATACAGACTGAATTTGGATATTTTGCAGTGGTTGAGACCTGATATTACCCGCGTATAGGCCAAACGTAGCTCCAGGGCACAGACTGAACTTGCGTGCCCGTGTAGGTTTGGGTCCGATATTAGCTCTTTTGTGGTCCAAATATAGGGAATGTGAGTCGACTGAACTGGTTATATATTTTTTGTTATCAGGTTACTCTACTACAGCCAGCAACCCGGCTCTTTGGTAGTAAGTCTGAAATAGCTCATAAACTGACAACCTAGTTATTATAGAGCGCTTTTAATACTTATAGTTTCTTGTAGTGTGGCTAGTCTCAGGTGCTTCCTATCCGTCTACGCGTATGTTATACACTCCTTTGTGGTATGAGATTACTGACTACAGTCTGCAGCCGTGCACTTTTGTAGTTTAAGTATGAAATGGCTCTTGAACTGACAACGCAGTTATTATGAGCACTTTTAATACATATAGTTTGTTGTAGTGTGGATAGTCAGAGAGGGATGCTTCTTTTCCGTCTACGTGTATGCTATATACACTTCTTTGTGCAGTTCTGGGTTGACGTTTGACAAAGGTCTGTTAATTTGCATACTCCACAAATGATGCAAATGCTCGTCCCAGCAAATATTCTTTACTTCACTTTTTTTCAAAGTCAGTTTATTGCTGATTTAACACTGATTAAAACTAAACTTTCAAAAATTCTCTAAAACAAAATACACCATCGTGTTGCTTGGTAAGGTAATACGCGAGCATTACGTTATTAAAATTTAGAATTGTGAAATTAAGATAATGTAAAAACTAATTATAGATCAGGTTTATGTAAATTTAAAAAATATGAGGTTTCAAACGAAGGTTTTAATCAATTTTTAGATTATTTTAATCAGATTAAATGTGCGGCAGTTTCATTAGATTATGTATTACAGATTAAACAATTTAATGTAGGTCCTTTAGATTAATTGATTTTTAGTTAATTGCAATTATTCTTCTCAGCCAGATTAATGACAACAAATTAAATTAACCAATAATCAAGATTAACAAATTAGATTAATTAATCAATTGATTACACATCCATGGTCTTTATAAAGTACTTTACGAAATGGAAACTGAATTATTTGAATTTGCAGTTTTGTACTCATTATAATTATAATACTAATCTATAATTTATCTATATGGATTTAGCATACGATTTAACAAGTTGATTTTTTTATTTCATGATGTATTGAAGTGAATTGGTTTATTAAATTCATGAATTTATCACCCTCCGTTTAACTTGAGCACATTTCTTTCATCTTTTCTACCTTTCATCATTGTTCATCATTAATGATGATATGCCCGATATGCCGCAACAAATAGGTCTAAAAGACCTTATTTTCGACTATATCGTACACATACAAAGTGGCATACCCGTACGATCACGTATGTAAAACATGCCGTTTCATACAAATCCGATGTATAATCATCATCATGTTTCATCATCATCATGTCGGTGACTTAACCTACGTGTCCGTATGTATTAAAACTATAGATTTAGCATTACCATAAACTAATCCGTAACAACATGGATTTAGCATTAATAGCATGTATTGTAATCAATCAATCTAGAGCGCGGAGCGCTCTAGATTTATGCGTTAACGGCACGCTTTACTGTTACCTCACAGCGGCTCTTATGCTAACCTATGATTTTTCTCTACGGATTTCTCAAAGCGCGAACATTTTTGTCCCTCTTGGATTGAGCATTACTTTTAATATGGAGAGGGATTTAGCTTAATCCGTTTTCAATGCTAAATCCATTTTTGTATGCTAAATCCAATTTTTGTCAGTACCTGGATTTAGCATTACTTTTAACGTCACACAATTGGATTTAGCATTACAATGTTAAGTGCCATACTAAATCCTATGTGTATGCTAAATTCAATTTTTAATAGTAAAAGTAATGCTAAATCCATCTTGGAATGCTAAATCAATTTTTGTATGCTAAATCCAATCAGAATGCTAAATCAATTTTTGTATGCTAAATCCAATCAGAATGCTAAATCAATTTTTGTATGCTAAATCCAATCAGAATTCTAAATCTGCTTCGATGATTATAAATCCATGTTGAGTCCTAAATTCGAGTTGAATGCGAAATTCAGTTCGAACGCTAAATTCTTTTCGGTAAAGCTAAATTCGTATTGAATGCCATATTCATACTGATTGCTAAATCCATATTGAATGCAAAATCTATGCTAAAAATGCTCAAATTCTATCGCGAACGAATTCCAAATTCACATGAAGGTTACATTTTTATTAAAGCCCTAGCAAATTCCTAATCCACCTGCTACCCAATTTCAAGCACAAACTGATTCCGAATGCATCTGAATCTTCCATTAAAGCACAATCGGATTTTTAATCAGTTTGCGACTTCTGATAATCTGAATAAATCTGATAATAACGTACATCTGAGTTACAGAAAATCAGATTACATGTCAAAAAGTGTAGTTTTACGTTGCTGAAAAGTTTTAGTTACGTTACAGTTGCGTTACAGTTGCGTTAGTTACGTTACAGATACGGTTAATTTACGTAACTTTACTGTAACTATCTTGTCCGGTAAAAGTAACTGTAACTGTAACTGAAACTTGTAACTAAATGAATATTAGAAAAGTTACTGAAACTGTAACTGAATGAGTCTAGCTACTGTAACTAACTATACGGGGTTTCTTAAGCATCCTTCAGGAAGGAGTGCCAGTGCTCTCTCGCAAGGCTTCGCGGACGATGTAGGGCTGGTAGTAGTGGTAATCAGGGTATCCACATTAAAAGTGTTTTCAGTTATTTTTGAAAAATTTAAACTGAAAATGGCAAAATTGAAGAACAAAAAAAGTTCTAACATGGGAAGGATTTGATGCTGCGTCCTTAATCAAAAAATTTGATTTTGCTGCTTCTACACATTGATGGCACGTTTGATATTGAAGCTACACAAATCTATAGTTATTCGCCAAGCGTTAGCATTGCATTTTTACATGAAAATATACCAAACTTTTTCGGACTCGATGCTACATCCTTGCTCAAATTATTTTTCCTTTCTTTTCTGAACAACTTTTGATGTTTTTTTAACTTCCTAACCTGTCTGAATAACAAACTCAGAGGAAAAAATGTTTGTTGCAATCGCAATCTCAACCTCGTAAATCTGAAACAAATGCTTTTTGCTGTTTTACATATGAGATGTGCAATTTAGTATTTTTTTGGTGAAGAAAAAGAAAGGCTACAACAGATTAGATGGAAGACAACCCAGACAAAAATATATCCTGGATCATAACCTTAAGCTTGAGATTCGTTTATGGTTTATACATTGCCATATATAGCAATACTTTTATTTGGCTTCATCTGCCAAGATTCGCTTTTAGCTTATGCTTTATAGATAAAATAAAGACACAGACTTTACCTTAATGTAAAATTGTTATTGTAAAAAAAAGGTTTTACAAAATGCAAACCACACAAAATAAAAAAACTGAATCTTCAGTCTTCCAGTAGACTCTGTCCTGAAAATTTGCGTTTTCCAGTTTCACTGCAATGACTTGTTATTCACTCAGTATTGTAAACAGCAATAATCGAAGTCATTGTTGAAATTGTTTCGTTAGATAAACGAGTTTTCATACAACTCAGAATGTTGAGGGAATTACTTTTTTTGTTGCTAGTCGGTGGAGGACTGACAAGACCTTGTTCATCTTGGAAAGATTGAAAAATTTGCGTTGAATTTTCGAATTGCTACTACGTACAATTGGAAAACACTACTTTTGCATGCATTCCGAAACAAAATAATTTCATGGCCAATCGACGGATTTTTAGAACAAAAAAGAGGTACATAATTTCAAAACCACTCATTGAAGAAGTCATTGTACCAAGTATTCACTCTTCAGGAACCAAAAAGACCAACCGGACGCAGTTAACATTTACTTCATCATCATCAACAACACAGCCTACCTTCTCTTCAACTTACAAAAATTCTGTGCAACCAAAACAAAACCCGTTGTTCCACTTTTACCAAACAACACATATCCAACCTCACCTTCAACATCCAAATCATCCTTCAAAGCAAAATTATCGACAGATCTATCTACATTCACATATATCTACACAACTACGAGAAAACCAAAGCACTACACTTGTGCTACTACAAAAAATTTATCGTGGAAATTGTGACATAACTGCCTCACAACACATTTATTGTTAAACCTAAATTACCAATCCATCTACAAATTACGACTGCTTTGCCTGAACTCGTATCAACGACAGATATTTCAATTTCAAATACCAAATTTCCACCTACAAGTTCTTTTTCTACATCTTCTACAAACAACCCAAAATTTTATACGGAAAATGTGACATCGCCAGCTGCTACTACAATTACTACTACTACTGCTGCTGCTACTACTCCTGCGCTACCTGAGCTTATATCAACGACAGATATTTAAATTTTTGGAATCACATTTCCAACTACCATATCTTCTTCTACATCATCTTTAAAAGTAAGTTACAAATCAAAATATACTTAATCATTCTGATTGTAGGGTATAAAACTCAAAAACCAATACAATTATTTACATCTAATCATAAATTTTAGGAATCGAACATTTACCTCATACCATGTACCTCAAAACCTACATAACTATATCGACCGACCACAAACAATTCAAAATTTGATGTGGAAAATGTGGCATTACCACCTCCTACTTCCAAACCAAAATTGACAATCCACCTGAAGCCTTCGACAACTACCCTTATGTTGCCTGAGCTAATGTCAACTTCTACATCATCGTTAACCGTAAGCTGCACAACAGGTGTATTAAAACCTTTATAATATGTTGTATACAAGTTATACTACATCATTACAATTTTATTCATTTATACTATATTTTAGGACACGAAAATTTTAATCCGTAGCACCGAAGAACCAGTGCATGTAAATGCTGCAATGCACTTTCATGCATCATCAACAACACCACCAACCACAACCACAATTTTGCCTTCAACTCCTATTACTAAATTCTTACCACCCACAACAACTTTACCTAATCACAAGCGTATATCAACAATAACACTAGTTTCTACAACAAAAATGCATTCAAGTGCATTCAATATTCATCAAGCAAAGGTTTATCTTGGTTCATTGTTTAATACAGTAATTGATTTCTAACTATTATAATCAACCCATGTTTTTTAACATATAGATGCCAAAAAAGAACAGTTTAAATTCTCCATCTGGAAAAGTTCCAAAATTTAAACTTAAACTTGCACCTCCAACCAGCTATATTCCAATCAATGAACGTGGATTGGAACGGAAAATAAAGGAAAAGGCATGCGAATTGCCATTCTACCGACATTTGTATTTGTACTCCAAACAACTTGGAATGAAATGGCATAAGCTGTTTATTTCTAATCCCATGAATACCCAGTTTGCAAAGTGCAGACAGTTGTTCAAAAACCATGATTAACGATGATTTTAATTAAAAGTTTAGCTAAATTTGTTAACAAATTTAATTAAGTACAAAATATTAATCTTCATAAAAATTTAGAATTTCATTATTAATAAAATATAACCAAAACTAAAATGGCCACAAAACCATTAATTTATTTGTAGCACATCTCTGGCAGCAGCTTCTTTACGCTGAATGTTCGCATCCGTTAAATCAAGAATTTATTTATCAAGAACGTATTTAGCAAGCGGTGTTCGGCAGTGGTGAGCTGTTCCTGGAAGATATCGTGGTGCCCTGTCTGCATGCAGTTGTATCCACGCAACTTGTTACGAAGTGCATCCTTTGATTTCTAAAACAAACACAATTAAAATATTTTTTAAACCATAATTTAAATTTTTCTTAAACACTTTCGTTGGTTGTAGTTACACTGCTCTCAATATTGTAATTTCTCACCTCTAGAAAGTATAAAAATTTATTCAATCTATTATGAGGAAAGTTATTCATCATTTTAAATTCTTAAAACTTTCTACCTGTTCTACTTACAAACGCTTTTCTGAGATTATAAAAAACGCAAAGAAAGAAGAACTAAAAGCACTAGTTGAATGTGTTTTTAATTCCTACACACATAATAAATCATCAGTTGTAGTTTTAAACATGCGCGCCTGCAAGAATTTCAAGAATGTTAAAAAGTGCTTAGTTGAAAATCGGCGAGAAGTAAAATCTTGTGTAGTGTTAATTGTATCAGAGATATTGAGCTGTGCACTTTCAAATTTTGAAAATGCCAGTGTTAATGAAAGTGATTCCAGCTGAACTGCAGGAATCCTTTCTAGAATAACTAAAGTCGAATAAAAGGAATGATATCAAGTCAAATGCAATTCAATCTGAAATCAGTCATACACCAGTTAGCCCTGTTTACACTAACACGCAAAAAAGTGAAAGCGCAACAAGAAGCTGGATATTGTTTGAGGAAGCATTACCAAATGTCAAAACAAAGAATCGTTAGAGGTGTGTATTTTAATACCAAAGAACCAGGTTCATATTCAAGTTTATCTGGTTTTCTTAAGAACAACAAAATTAGAAATTTGAAAGATATCGAAAAAGAATTACTTAAGCTTAAAGCATATGTTCTTTTCCGTCCAATACGCAAACATTTTCAGGCTAGGCGATATAATCATAATGATATTACGTCTTTAAATCTCCTTGTGGAATCAGACAATGTTTCTTATAAGCGATTTAATACAGATTTTGATAACGCAAAGTACCTAACCACTTATGATAAGTTTGTTAGTGAAATAGGTCAAAGAAACAATTCCATAACTAAAACTGTGTTTAAGGATGGATACTCAATATTTTTCTTTCGATTGCAACCTAAGAGAATACCAGAGTACCTATATAAAGAAAAAGACGCTCAGATTCGTGTTGAGGCGAAATTTTCATGCGGACTGACGGAATCTGTTAATGTATTACTATACTCAGAGTCACAGGGTGTTATTGAAATCGATAAATTCGGAAACATCATGGAGTCATGAGCGAAGACCAAATTAGTTATTTTTGAAAAAGACTGCAAACGTTTAGATTGATCAATAGCTATAGTATTGTAGATAAAAACAGTAAAACATTTGAAACCTTTACTTGTAATACGCCCTATATAATTGTACACAATACTAGACATCGTAAATTTTTTACTCAACATGACAAGGGTGGTCATTGAATTTGTTTATTCGGTATAAAACCAAACCGCATTCGATACGTAAGCTGGGACTATTTTGATAGTTGTGGTCTACCTGGAAGTTTTTTGCAAACTTTCTCTACCTTCAAATTACTATAGAATCAACCATGTTAAATATCAGGACCCGAGAAGTAACCTTTGTGCATTATTTTGTGTTACCTATTTAACGCTTAGAAGTTTAGGATATAGTTCAATAGACATTTTGAAATTGCTTAGAAGTAAATCGTATATAAAAAACAATGAAATAGTTCGGACAATATGCAATGAGCTTAAATTATCTAATTTTGTGGAAGGATTTAAAGTAAGAATAATCTGGTAAAAAAATTTTTTCGTGATACAAATGACATTTAGAGTTTGAAGTAAAATTTATTTATTAATCCTCATTAATAGAGCTGATCCTATTGAAAAATTTGATGATATTAGGAATTAATTAGAATTTTATTGGATTTTTTGACGTAATTGAACCGAATTAAATAAAAATAGTAATCGTATAATAGTTAGGTAAATTAAGCACGAAATTAATCCGGAGGATTAATTGCGCGTCCAGAACGTGTTACTGTCCCAACTGATGGCATCACCTCAGGAGAACTCTCTGGGGAAATATTTGGAGAAGGTGGTAAAACTATTGGGGGGTAATTCTTCCATTTCTAATTGAATGTGATGGGAAGTTGGACGAACAATGGGACTGCATTCAATCGCAAGAAGAGGGTTGTTACTGTTGTTGGTTCCAGTTTCATTGATTTCTGCTAGTCGTTTTCATTTTGCTGGCGTAATTGATCAAAATAATTATTCTTTCTTATGCGGAGAGCATTAACAATTGCCGGTATTTCTTCAATTGCATGGTATAAATTTCTGTGTTGATAGCACAAACACCAGAAACCAGCGAGAAAAAGAAGCAAAAGAAAAGCGTTGCTCAAACTAAAAATCCAAATAAATGTTGATAGATTCCCTGTAATGATTCAAACATAAAGCTGTTAGTATTTTAAAATAAAGTAAAATTGCTTAACAGACATTATTGTTTTAATTTTTGTATATTACACTATTACAATTATCAATTCCAAGTGGTGTTTGACTGGGATTTGAAAAAATAGGACCGGATGCGCTTACTCGCTCACAATATTCTGGAAAGTGTGGAGGAATAACTCGCATGACATCCTGAAAACCAGCTAGTTTGTTCACACATATCCACTTTCCAGTTGAACGAAAAAACACGATTCGCCAATGCAAAGATTGCAATCAACAGACAACTCCAAGCAAGCTAGAAATAAAAATTGTACTGTTAGTTTTAAGAATATTTATATTTTCTAAAATACTTAATAAAGAAACTAAAAAATAAAATAAAAAAACGTCCCTTGAGAAGACTTCATCGTGTTGTTTCTTGTTGATGGAATGGGATGAAATAAAATAATGCATGGTTCTCCCATGTCACAAAAATTCATAAAGCGAGGCTTCCGAATACATTGCATTTTCATTTTATACTTTTTTCATGTTTCATTTCATACCCATTATATTTTCATTTCACTTAAGTAGCTAAATCATTCAAAACAAAACTTAAAATTTTAAAATTTTGCATGAAAGTTAAGTTTGATGTGTATGCATGTAAAAATGCAATGCTCGCGTTTGGTGAATAACTATAGATTTGTCTAGCTTCAATATCAAACATGGTATCATTGTGTAGAAGCAGCAAAATCAAATCATTGGATTAAAGAAGCAGCATCGCATCCTTCCCAGGTTAGAATTTTTTTTTGTTCTTCAATTTTGCCATTTGAACTCCTGCTATTGCATTACTCACATAGCTCACCATTATTCTTCATGTGTTATACTTTTATAGATTGTTATTTATTCTACGTACTTTATTCATCTCAATCTTCAAGTCATCATTGATGACCTAAGCGAAATTATTAAAAATGAATCTTGTGACAGATATGGCAATCTAGTCACATCGTTCTCTTTTAGCTTGTGTTATTCGTTAAAATAAAGGTGAAAAGTACGCATCAGTTTTCTTGTGGCATAATTCTTAGAAAAAAAATGTTGCACGCTTCATAGGTAAGCAATTTCATAAATCAAAACTCCTCAGTAGCCTGTGTTAAAAGCGATTTGCTTCGCTGATGTATTTGATGGTTGAGCTGTCATTTCATTTTCTGGTACAAATGTTAATGACCAGAAATGGAATTCGGATTAAAGCAACCTGAATTTCATTTATTTCTATTAATTTTCACGACAGTTTACTTTATTTCATCATATTCAACGCATTAAATCTAATCGGATTCGCAAAGAGTTAACAGCAGTTTTGAGGCAATCTTTCTTCTAAAAAATGTCCTATATTTCTATATATTCGAGGAAAGGAAATATTGGAATTATTCTGCAGCACAAATATGCCAGTACACATAGTTTGTTAATGGTGTTTTCATTACGGTGTGCGTCCGACGATGGGGCACGGTGCAGAAGACTATATCGAGAATTTCAGGACCTGGGAACGAATCCGTCCATTCTTTCCCATTTAATATATTCCCAATTCTGGATTCCATTAGCCATGAAGCCGAACGTGACACTGAAATAGTAAACAATACTATGGAAAATGTATGGGAACAAATTTAAGACAAGGGAAGGGAAGGATATCAATGGACAAAGAACAAGACAGAAGAGGAATTATTGACCTTATCCGTACCAATACTCGTAGAAGACTTTGAAGTTAATCAAACAATTCATGACGTCGAAGAAAAGGTATTATCCGCCGGTGAACAATTTTGGAATTGGTGATTCATTTTATACATTCTTGTAAAAAACATTTGTCCTTTTTTCTATTCGTAACTATGTCCATGTAAATAGTTTACATTTCCTAATGATTTCATTTAGGAGGAAAATTGAAGTAGTTAGAGGTTTGGTATTTATCTGAGTATTTTACACCAAGGCAAAAAAAAAGATAAATAAATTTCTCTCGTGCGTATTGTAATTGTTTTATCTTACTAAATAATGCCGAGTTTATTTACAATTATCTTCTCCAGATACTTGTCTTTTTAGCAGTAGGTCAACTCATCACTTTGTTCTACGCACCGAAACAACTGTGAACAACACTGGAACAATCTCCATTGAGACATGGAGACAGTGCGGTGTAGTACCAGTTTGTAGAGGCCAGGTTACTCTGGATCAAAAGTGTAAAGCAAGTGCTTTAGTGAAAAATTGGAAACTCTTGACTTCATAACTTTTAAAGTAATTCCATATTAACTCATGCTTTTATGAATGTGATGTATTGTAAAGAATTCAAGATTACTATACTTTGTAAAGCAGTTGGTTACAATTATTACCATTTTTTAATTATGTATACCATCGTAATATTTATTGTAAGTAATGTTTTGACGGTAATGTTTACTTCATATTCAATTTTTGTTCCTCTCCTTACTAATTTACAAATGAAAAGCTACGCATATAAAATTATGTCAATTCGTAATTACACAATCTTCGATACGTCAAATTTTACTGTATGATTGTCTAATATAATTATAACCAAATTGTATTTCATACTTCAAAAACATACCGACATAAGAGAGTCAGACTAAAATCAAAACATCAAAATTACTGTTTCCAGATTACACCTGAATTTGTTTGGAATAATGCAATATCACTAAATCGTAATCAGGTTTAAACAAGCTGCTAAGAACTGTCTGCAAATTTAATTAATGCTAAGATATGAAAATTGCAATTGCAATTGCAGCCATTTTTAAACACTCAACGTGTACCACCACCATTACATTTCGTGGACAAAGTAATATGATTTCAAAACCCGGCCACAACATACTCATACACATAAATTTATCCCAATCTCCATACGAACCAATATGCATAAAATAAAACTTCAGGTCGTCGCTAATCACGCCTCGGAAAGGAAAATACCCTGCACAAATTGATCTTGTTATTGATCTTGTAATGCGATTATCTTAGTGACGATTTGTCCTGGAGGGACGGAGATTGCACAAACGTGTTCCTCGGGTCAATTATAAATGTGTATGTTTTGCAAAAGTCAACATTGAAGTCATTAAGAGACTGCAGGGATTTGACCCCCTTTGGACCAAACTTGGAAGGCAATTATCTCATAGACGATTTGTCCTAGTGAGACGGGGATTGGAAATGCGTGTTCCTCTGGTCATTTATGAGTATGTATGGTTCTAAATAGCCAACATTGAAGTCATTAAGAGAGTGCAGGGATACTACCCCGTTTGCACTAAATTTGGAATGTGATTATCTCAAGGCGATTTGTCCTAGTGGAACGGGGAAATTCAAACCCTGTTTTCGCGGGGAGTATGTAACGGATTTTCATGAAATCTGCATTCAGTTCTTCTTTTTTTTCATGATCTTTGTGTTTGGTGCATAAAAACTTGGGTTCGTTACTAAAAAAGTTCTGGCGCTATCGACAACGTTTTGTAACGTTTGAATTTTTTTTGTCGGGTATGCATGCTAATTAGGTTTAGGTTAGAACCTATATCTTCGGTCAAAGTTTTTAAAAACTTCAAAAAAAATTTTATCCGCAATAATTGGAATTTCAAAAAACGAAGAAAACACGCATCTCTAAATCGGCAGTTTATGATGTGTGCAAAATTTCAGGTCAATCGGTTAACATACAATGCCGTTAAATGCATTCCAAGTTTATAACTTTGAGTGCCTATATCACCGGGTGTCTCAACCTATCCCGGCAATCCAAAAAATATGTATTGTTGGAAATGACGAGTAATTTCAATTTAGCATATAGACTTCTGAGGGTCGTTCAACTGCGATGTCGAAAGCCCCCGATAGCACTCAAATACAATTCGTTATGCGGTATGAATTTATTGCCCCTCCCAAAATACTTGTAATGATACTTCAAATTGTAAAAGAACACAGGGTAATTTAATGTTACAAAGCTTTATTTATTTTAAGGTATATTAACTTCTTTTTTTTCATAGGAAATAAAAATGAACTTTATTTTCACAGTATATTAAAGTCAATTAGCAATAGAACGAGGGTTATAACAAATAAAACATTTCGTCCATCGGGATCCTTTGAGGCAAGGTACCCATGACGCTTGCTGCATTCTCTTGTTGTATGGCAAAGCTGATCCTTTAAATAAGGTATTCTTCAGATTTTGATTGTCCAGATGCCTGAGTACGATGCGTCTACCAAGATATTCAGTGAATGCCTTGGCTTCTTCACACCATTTTGGTCAATGATGCTCTTATACTTGTTTTGCTTTAGATTTGCAGGTACTTCGGCTACGGATCTGGCCAACTTTGAGCTGGCATTCATATGAGTTGGGGCCAGTGTATCGGTGCATGTGGCATCCCACACGAGTATTTTTCAGTTAGTCCATGGAATCCGGGTCATGCCGTCAGGCCGCTTTCCATCATCTTATAATAATTATCGTTTGTTTTGATTTACTGGTGTAGGATTTGCATCAACTCGATAATTATTAACCGCATATACGTAAAAGTGATCAGTTATTTTTACAATTCACCACTTCTAGGAAGTTAAAGTTGAAATGCTTTGGAAGCACGTCCATTTATTTGGATTTCTAATTGTATCAATCTAACTGCTCGGATCCACTGAAATCAATAAACCGGGCCCGTTGTAGTTTAAGGTGTTTTGGTGAACCGAATCAGAGTAAAATGCTGTCATTTTTTTAATGAGTGGCTGTTCTTCCGGATTCACTCAAAACTTCTCAAACCGGTTTTTCATATTCCAGTTTGTTTGTAGATGCTGATTGATGGTATCAGGTGGTCAAAAGGCGCTTACATCTGATTAAACCATATAGACTAGCTCAGCGTTTTATACAATCACGAGTATATATTACACAATGGAACTTCATGATTGTACCATGCACATAAAACAAATCCGCTCAACAAATATTATTATACGTAGTTTGAAATGTGCATGATCTGCAGCGAATACTTCCAAGTACTTCATCCAAATGTTTTTATGCGCAATAAATAAAATAATTGATAGTTAGTGATAAATTATCAATCGACTAAGAGTTCTTTAATTTAAATAAAAGTGAAGGGAACATTGCAGACAAGTACTTCATTTAAAATTAAAATAATCCAATATAAGCCCTTGCGAGCCACGGGTTACACGCAAACTCCGCATTTGCAGAGAACAAAGGAAAGTTCAGGCTGCATGCTTAACATAAGAAAGAATGAAGTTAATCCAAATGATGACGCAACTAAGTGCTTCATTTACTCTGTGCAAGCTCATGATGATTTGAGGTTCGAAAGAACAAAAAGGGCATCTCATTCGAAGGATTATTAGGTCGATAACTATCCCGAAATATTAGCAAAGGTTAAAGTCAAGGTTTTAATTCGAACATTTTATGATTCACAGCCAAAATCCAGCCATCAGGTTGACTTTAATCAGGTATCATGAGAGCGAAGAAGATTCACGAAAAGTTAGAAACATGAAATTGCATCAATTATATCCAATTGAAACATGTACAGTATTAAACAGGGAAGAATCCTTAAACACAGCTTATATCTACATGAAGCGGAGAGGCCATGATTACTCGAACTCACATTTCTTCTTATTACAAAATTTCGTTTGCTTCTGCCGTACTAACACAACCAAGAATCTTTTCCGCAGATCCTGCTTATCATAGTTCCAGACGGAAAGCAGCTTTGAAACGCACTTACGATGTTAGTTGGTTAGTTTAGTTTAGTTGGTTTTAATGTGATATAGAAAAGGCTACAGCCTACTCAAACGATATGCATAATACAGAATGAAATACAATTGTATAATGATATGAAATATATGTAAATTTCTATGACAGCAATAAACGCTGTATGGGTTGCGTAGATGGATGATGATGAATAACTAATCTTGAACATAAATTAACTCATTGAGACAAAAACTACGAGCACATAGGGTGACCTTCATAAATTTAAATATATAATGTATAAAGTTATGGTCATTATATTTGAAATATTTGTGAAAGCTTCTGCGTGAGATATTGGTAAGTTTTTCTTGATTGCGAAACGGGTGATATACTTATATTGCGGAGGCATAGATGATGGAATAAGTCATCATTGTCTGGTTCGTTGTAGACACTGCATCGGGATGATGGGTGAAAGACGTATTTGTTTCGGTCGACATAGACATGTAGGATACTCAGCTGTTCGCGGTGCAAGCGAAGTTGCGCGAAAAGCCTCTTCTTGTAAAATGAGATTGGGAAGTTAAGATACTCTTCCATTTTTGCATTTGTTTTTAACCTGCTGCAGAGGAGGCTGAACGAGGATTCCCTACGTTAATAGTCAGCTTCCTGACTATTATGACCTGACGCAATCACACCGGCTTTAACATCGCAGTATATTCTCTCGGATGTGAGATCATGAATGTTGACAGGAGCTGCGGTAGTCATTAGATTCTTAACTGATTTTGCCCAGCTAACACGTGAACATGCGGTGCTGGTGTCGTTTTTGTAGGCTTCAGCCACCAGCGAAGTGATCTATCTATAATAGTCCTTGATATGCGGGTCAAGCCAGTTTCAAGTCTAATCATGTAACCTGGTGTGTACTGTGGGAGCGCAAGCATGCGCTTCAGGAATGTAAGCCTCATTATGTCGACATAGTTTAAGCTCCAGATTTCAGATGCATATGGGGGGGTATACAGATAAGCAGGGTGTCTAGTAGTGTTTCAACAGTATGCCAACTTTGGCATCGACTTCACAAAATAATCGAGATAATTGAGGTCATCACACTGCTGCATTTAATTTTTACCTTGCCTAAATGCTTGTTGAATTTTCCACACGAGCAGAACGTGACTCCGAGGTATTTAAATTCTTGTACGATTATATTTAGCCGGTTATTGAACTTGAACTCCGTCATGTGTCAACTGTTGTGGGAGTGGCTAAATATAAGTATTTTCGTTTTAGCTACGTTGACGGTTAATTCTTATTTGCTGCAGTAAATTGCTAGTTCGTTTAGCTTGTCCCGTAGATGTGAGGGGCAGTCGGCAAGTATGATAAGATCGTCCGACTTGGCTGTTAATGTTTATACCCCGAATTCCATGGGACTCCATAATTTTAAAGATATAATCTATGTCTGATATGTATAGTGCGAAGAAGAAGAGCGGGCTTGTAAGTACTCCTGGGAGTACACCCACAGCTACGTCAAAGTGTTTTGTGTGGACCGATTTTGTGCGGACACGCATTGTTGCTTTGCTGTAGAGATGTTGGAATATTCTGATAAACATACTGCTGACTAATGAGTGTGGTTAATTGAGTCGAAAGCTCTTGCAAAGGCAACGAAAACCAAATTAAGCTTTCTTTTCCGACGTCTTCGTTTGGAAATCTGACCAGGGGCATCCAGGGTATATCTGTGGTCAACACAACCGCGTTTCTTTCTGAACCCGGCCAGGGATTCTGGGAGGATTTTGCAATCTTCCACCCACGCTTCTAAACATTTTATCAGTATGCTTGTGAAAATTCCTTGATAGTTTCTCGAGTCTGTTGGTTCACCTTTCTTGTAGATCATGACGACTTCTATATCTATAAGATCTGCGGATAGTTCTTCTGTTGTCAGGATACTATTAAAGAGAAGGATGACGGGTTACTATGCAGAACCCACTAAGAATTTTAAGACTGTTACTATGAAGCGAAAAGAAAGCCACGTTGGTATCGGTTCCATCTAAAAAGGAAATGAAATTCGAAAAGATTGTGTTGATTATAATGGTACACAATTTAGTGGAAACACACACGTTCAATCCAGTGTGGACGATAATGTTATGAAATGTTTTTATCTCAGCTTATAGAAGCTGTATTTATACCAACGGATGCCCTTATTTAGTTTCAAAGCAGCCCTTAACTTCAGAAAGAAAGATTTCAAAGAAGGAAAAATTGCGAAACATTCAGCCAGAGGCTTCACAATTCGCATTTTGATAATCCGTTACAACTTTGATTTTTGTGCATTCTGACATCTGAAATCAATCAAAGATCGGATTGACAATTTGCATCAGAAAAACTAACTCACCCACAAAGCCGTCAGTATTAGGAAAAATTGTATCCATTATGTCACGATATGCTCCTTGTGACATGTACTCAATTTAGTCAAACCTAGTATCTAACAAAATAGAAGAAGATAACGTAATTCAATGAATATAATGAAGAGTGTCGAAGGTGTACAACCATATGAACAATGTGTAAGCTGCTTCAACGAGTGCTGAATATGTTTCGCACAAAAACGCCAATGATTATACTACAAGTTCGCATAGCTTAAATGGTGCATGGCTGCACTAATTGGAAGAATCATGGAAATCACCCAAACCCCAACGGTTATGTGAACAAAGTACAAGTTGTCCGAGGCGATTCCATTACTACGCAAAAGTTTGCTCTCCAACCAATTGGTAAACGTATAGAAATCATCCAACCCCCAACCAACAATATGTACAATGTTAAAGCTAATCAAAAGAGTGTCGAATATGTTTCGTCCCAAAACGGTAATGGTTATATCACACACTCGTATCAGCAGAACCCTACAAAAGCTATTGCAAAACGTGCCAAAATTGTTTCTTCTCAAAACTACAATGGTTCTACTACAACCTCGCATTACAAAAACGATATAGTGCACACTAACACTAATTTAAATATTCATGGAAATCATCCTAACACAAACAACCGCATGTGAAATATCGAAATTTTTCCAGCGATTGCTTAATATGCTTCGTCCCAAACCGCCAATAATTGTACCACTAGCTATGTGAACAAAGAACAACAAGATTCCATGCCTATGCAAAATAAGAAAGTTTGATCTCAAACCAATTTTTCATCCAATACCAACCAACCATACGTGCAAAGAGCAAGCTGTTCCAAAGCGTGTCCACTTGGTTTCCCCCCCAGAACGCCAATGACTTTACTACAAACTCGCATAACAGAAACGATATATTGAACGCTGGCACTAAATTAAAAATTTACGAATTTAATCCTAACCCAAAACACCGTATGAGCAATATGAATGCTGTTTCAACTTATGATGGAAATGTTTCGTCACAAGCCTCTAATGGTTATACTACAAACCAGCAGAACCTTAACGATTTATTGCACGACCGCATTAATTGGAATAATCATGGAATTCATCCAAACCCCAACGGTTATGTGAACAAAGTACAAGTCGTCCGCTTAGATTCCACTGCTATACAAAAATCCTGCTAATACCAATTAAAAAAAGATTAGGTTGGGTACTTTTACCGCTAAACATATTGATGGTGACTTAAGCGGCCAAAATATATACTATAAATATAGATATATGTACCTTCCCAAAAACTAGAGTACATTACGAATCTTCTTCAACCCTATTGATTTGCCACTTAATCCCTTTAAGATGGATTCAAAGTCAAAGTTTTGTTCATAAGTGTTTACATGTTGTGACGTTTAATTTTAATGTTTTTAGGTTACGATGCCCCGTAAGTACAATAACCGCACAGACCGCCCTGCTTCAGCATCGGCACATCAGGTCGAAGAAGCTGTGAATAATATTATAGGGCTAGATTACAAGGAAGTGTCAATTCAATTCGGAATAAACACCAAGGTATTGAAAAACTGGACCAAATTGGCATGTACGCGAACTGAGAATGAAAATGATTGGCCCAATAGGCTCAATAAAATATCAAAGTACTTGTACGTATGTATGTATTTATGGGTTCCCGAGACAAGTGAGACTGAATAAACACAATGCAGACGACCAGTCGGTACTACCGAATTAGTCCATCTCTACAGACGACCGGTAAGTCCATCTTTGCGTACTGGTCAACTCATTGATACCCGAGAATCGAATAGTCCAATTAAGAACCTTCTCGAGCGTACCTAGTTTTTTATACTTTTTCTAGTACATTTTCCTATAGGGAAGGGAAACTCTATAGGAACACTGCAATGTTAAAGGGTCAGCAGTCTCCCTCGTGACAACATATAGTGTTACGCCCCCGTACCAATACGGAGCCAAGTACGATTATAGCAAGCAAGCCGACCGGGAAAGCATTTTTGTCAGGAAATACCCTTAGGGGGAATCGAAGCCCCGCAATCGATTCTAGTAACCCGAGAGCTTACAGGCATGGCTCGGCCGGCTGCCCCAATGTACATTCAAGCACACGAAGAATTGTTCCTAGTTAAACAGCTAATGGAGCTACGTGACGGAAACGTGATTGTAAAACCAATTTACGTACGCCGCTTTGCATTTTAGGTGCGTAAAAACGCTGACAGGCCCATGCCCACTCAGAATCATAAGATCGGAGCAGACACATATGATTGCCATCAAGACTTCAAAGCACGTCATGAAAAGATGCTATTACCTATTAAAAGTCTTCACTATGATCGCAGCTAAATTTTAATGTTGCGGCACGTAATATATTTACGATAACGAAATTTTCAAAAGACGAATTCATGCTAGAAATTGGCGTGTAAAAAACCAATTGAATCCGATTAATTGCATAAAAATTCTCTTTTGGTATTGATGCAAATAACAACAAACACCTATCAAGATTTCAAATTTACGATTAAAATTTATATTACCTACGGAGCCAAATAAACCACACCGTTTCTATTATGCGGCGTCCCGGGGCCTGGAAATCGGACGCATTCTGAAATACGATTACAAGACTTTTTAGGAAAGTAAATATTACCTGAATTGGATTGAAAAACTTCCGGAGAAATTGTGGATTAACTAACATGATGATATTGCCGGAATAGAATTTAAGTTTTAGAATATATGTACTGGGAAAATTAAAAAAAGATAAATTTATAATTTTTATTAGGCTGTGCAGTTAATTATAGTAATACAAAAACCAAGGTGCTAAACACTAGGCATGTACAATCGTCACTGGCATTTGGTTTGAAGGTGAACTTTAATGGTAATGATATGTAGTAAACGCTTAGCCTTTGTGCAATTGTATAACTAATTTAGTCATCTGGTGGTTACGTCTAATGTTTACGATCGTAAATTGAGTTTACTTTTTATTTTCCCCTATTCCATGAGTCACTTTGACACATCGAAATTTCTTATTTGAAGTTTAATATTACAACTGGTACGTTACGTAAATGAGAATGCGGGTATAAAATGAATTATACGGGTATAAAACGGGTATATGGAATTATGTATAACTTATTTATTTTACTCTTCGTGTTGTTAAGTGTCAACAAATATTCGTTGAACCATAGGTCGCAAAAAATAAATGCAGACATTCAATATTTAAATATTTTGGAAACTGTGTTGCTTCATTATATCCAGGAACACTCCCATCAGTTATTGTTAAGTTTTCACAAAAATATTTCCAAATGCGGGAAAATTTATAAGGCAGCAAATAAATCCACAACTTACTTGATTGGTTGATGATTGATATACTAACTCTTAATAAGTAACCAGTACATTTGTACATGTTTTATAGTAAGAGTCTATATTAACTTAAGTTGAGCAAATACTGCTACCTAATCCAGCAGACACTAACGTCAGTTAAGGTCATCTTAGCCCAACCTAACCTCACCAAGGTTAACCTCACATATACTTCTATCCTATGCAACGTCACACTTTCAACTGTTCAAAAATACTGATTTTCATTCTATCGTTTAAGTTTAGAAAACTATGTTACGTAATCTAAGGAACTAATCGAAGTCTGATGGAAATTTCGTTCATCATCCTGCTACGCTTTCAAGTCGTTTTTAGGTTCCATTTAAATTGTGACAGTTGAATTGTTAACGATCTAGTGTATAGTAATAACCATTTTGAGAGTCAGTGCGACAGAGTAAATATTGCGGCGTTTAAAGTATTGAATTAACAATGTGTTCTCACCCAACCATTGGAAAGCGGGTTCATGTCCTACTAGTAATAGGTAGAGGTGTACGCCCTACCTAACAAAGTTATGGATTTATGCGTCAATATACATTAGTACCAGTACCACTCTTGCTTATGTAGTTCTAAACCTTTTTTGTATTAACCAATATTTCTTACGTCGGTAAAGCGTGTTACTATCTTACCCATGTGTCATATACTTGTGTTTCGTAAAAAACTTTGTAATGATGTGCAAGCGCGCATCTACGGTGATGTGTTTCTATTGGTTTCGGATTTCTGAAGCTACAACTTTCTACCACTTGGGTCGTTTAAATCGATATTAAATTTCTTGGAAACGTTGCAAATCTAAAGTAACCTAACCTACAATTTGAAACCACCTTGTCCTGAACTTCAATTGGGTTTGGTAAAGATACATCTGCTAACAAATAAATTATTCAGGACAGGGAGCGTGGACCCTTTTCTCTGTGCCCAGGCATTTATACCATTAGCAGTAATTTACCATAGTTGTTCGTGAAAGGTTTTTCAGATCATTCACACAAACAAAAAATTATTCAACTAATTGGTTGTAATGGTTTTCTTTATGACAAGCAAACCCGTTTTATTTAGTAATTTTGTTTTCGCGAATCATACGAGGGGATTATCAGAAAGGTTGCATCAATTTCATTTGTCTCTCATTCTGAAACGACTTGACATATTTCA
>JAANSM010001097.1:0-20849 GCA_036850725.1 Orchesella villosa | reverse complement strand
TCTTGTAGAAAATTGTTTTTGGCTCCCAAAGCGCCAAGCGCAGGATAAGAAAGACAACACATTATAAGTACACGCTCAAGCTAACCTATAAAAAGGTGTATTGTTTCGTTGATTATACTGGAAAAAAATGTGTACAATATATTACCATCATGTTATTCAGTAATAGGAAATAGGAGCGGATCAGAGTGAAGCTACTTTGACACTTTTTGGGTATCAAATAAGAAGTTTAAGAGAAAAAATAGACAAAATACAGGACAGAATGAGAAAGACAAAGATGGTTTGGATTGGATTGGATGTCAATGATGTTGTCAAGCACAAACTATATAGCACACAGTTATATCAAATGTGTATAATGTAATGTTAGGTGGCAAAGTTGGAAAGCTTTAGCCAAAATTCAGAAGTCTTTAATTTTTCTTCTTTTATACTTTCACTTTGGTTAAAGGAGAAAGTAAAACTTTCTCTTATTCCTATATATTTTGTGCTTGACCATGCATGAGAAAAGTTTTTCTCTCTTCTGTTTCTTAACTCATTTTGCTTAACTTGCTACTTTATATACACAACAGAGGATGTGACTAGAATTGTAATGATGGAATTGGCGTGGATATAGATACACAAATACAAACACATCCAATCGAAACCTCTTTTTCTCTCTCTCGTATCTCCTGATATGAATGTATGAGCCGTGCTCAAAGAGCAATTTCGCTCCTCTCAAATTGTATCTTGTATTTACAACCACACATGCTGCTTTCCTCCTCTCATTTCGAGATTGTGTGAATAGGTATACTATATACAAACTCAATCTACTTGTGGTAATATCGATCCAAAGTGGAATCAACCTTTCCCACTTTCTAATTTTTTTTCTGGTTGCAAAGATAAAATCAAAATTTTCTGATACAAAAAGTAAGTACCGCTCAGAGGGAAAAGGATATATATAGGTATATAGAAAGTATATTGGAACGGTGTTTTTTGATACATATAAAAATATGTAGAGCATTAGTAGTGTGGGATTTTGGTTGTTACAAACTTTGTTCTTCATTGTCTTCCTCTTTCTCTCTCTCTCTTGTCTTTTATCTTTGACTTGTTCCAAAGTGAAGAGCGATAAGCACGATCCTTCAGGGTGTTTTCTCTCTGATTCCCACAATCTTGTGTGATACATATTTGTAGTAATATTGCAATATAAAATGTGAGTAGGTACAATTATAAGAGACACACAGAGAACAGAAGAGAATTAAAGGAGAGAGAGAGGGATGATGGAGATCAAGACAATACACAACGTCCTACACATCTGCCAAAACGCCAAGAAAAGCGGATAGAAATAATTAATCTTGTACCAAATCTTGGTTGCCATTATGAAAGCTTTAATCTTCTTGCCTCTCTCTCACTCTTAGAAAGAAAAGTTTACGAGAGAGAAGGGGTTTTTACTCTTGCTCTTCTTTATATGGAGAGGAAAGTGAAAGAGGGATACAAAAACACAATGGTGAAGGAATATGAATCCAAAACCACCTAGTCTTAGGCTGGTTCTTACTAATTGTGTTGTAACTTCAACAACTTCAATACATGTCATATACACTTGTATATGTGTGTGTGCCACTGTAAAGTTAGACTTTCACTAATTCTTTCCTTTCAATGTGTTTGACGGTGATAGGCAGGCTGACACATTAATTTTTAGGTTGATGTTGCTACTATGTACTCTACAACAAAGAAACGAAATTGCTTGTAATATGCAGGTTGGGAAAAGGTTGAGAAACCCACGCGGGTTACACAGATATTCTATTAAAGTGAAGGATTTTTGCTCTTACAGAAGAACCACAACAGAATTTGCGTGGGCAATATAGCACTGTCTACTATTTCTCAACTTTTTCTGGCATCAATAGAGACATATATAAAACATGTGTAGTATTTACGCTGATTATATCTTACAGAATCCCATCTCCCAACTATACTGATAATGATTTCTCTTCAGCCCTCTCAAGTATTCCGGTGCTGAGCTATCCCTAATGACTGCAAAAAATAATGTGTTTTTTTTCTTGGGAATAAGGGAGCCATTTAACCTCTGTGTAAATAGTAAATGCTATTCATTCAAGCATCTCTGATTTATGGTTACAGCTCGCTTCTCATTCCTTTTCCTTATGATGGATGAATCCCAAAACGATAATTACAGAGCATGTACTTTATGAAATGGTGGTGTGAGCATTTAGGGCAAGAGATGAGTCGGATTACGCATCAATGACTTTAGATGGATTTTAGTGCTTTTTCTCTCTCTTTCGCAATGAAACTTCTTCTTTCTCCTCTGCGAGTGAGTGGGAAGCTGGGAGAGGAGCAGGATGGTGTATGGTGCATTACATTTTGGTGAAAGGTTAGCTCGAGTGGGAAAATAAATTTAAAGAAAGCACTCTCTCAGGGTGAAGACTTTGACGGGGAGACAGGGAACTGCTTATATACAACATACCACACCACACCACCATTACCACTTATTCGTTATCGCCTTCGAGCAGCCAAAGCCAACCTATTTTAGATTTTTGCCAGGAGATATGTATATACATATTTATGTAGTTGGGGTTTGGAGAAGAAAAAGTAGCTGGAGGCAGACAATTTAGCAAAATCATTTATAATCGGAAGGAAGAGAGAGAGAGAGAGAAAGGAGAAGACTAAGGAATAGAGCAAATATTATATATATCTGAAATGTAATCTCATTTCTCTTGTGTACATGAACGAAAAAACCATGAAGGATTAATGTTTTTCTCTGACCCTGGGGCCACATCCATTCTCAGTTGTTGTGACAGCTCAAGCTGCACACTCTCATACACACAAAAAAAATTGTTAAAAAGAGAAAACTAATCTAACGCAATGTGTGATGCATTAAAACCTTCACCAAACTAGACTGCCGCAATCATCATATTCTAACAAAAGAAAAGTATAGACATTGACTGCAGAAGAAAAACATTTATTGTATGACTTTAGCAATATCATAATATCATAACATTCATTCTCTTTTCATCCAAAACAGCTTCGACAGATTAAAAAATAGCTCAAGCTATCGTTGGTTTCGAGAGACCCCACATAAAAATATTAATGTGAAGATATTGCTTTTCTTTTGTTACTCAACATATTGCTCCTGCGGCGGAAAAGACAGACGTTACTGACAGTCGTCTTCTGATCCTGTCCAGCTGTAGCTAGATAAAATGTAACAATTTCTATTGATTAACTGTCATACTTTCCCAACTTTGCTTTCTCCAAACAGTTTTTTATACAATAATACTTGAGATTAAAGTGCTCGTGAAAAAGTTGCCACTTTTTACTGTTATTATTTTCATATATATTGGTTGAAGCGATAGCAAATGGCATAGCAGTCTAAAAGCGAATTGGAGTTTTTTTATGAGAATATCCCGACCGTATTTTTATTACGCGCAAGGGCAAATACCACACTTTGCAAAGACATCTAAACTCTATGTAAGGAAATATATATTCCCTTATCGTCATCATTTAAACGAAATACAAAATGATACAAGTTTCTCTACGTCAACCGACTTATCAAAAAAAAGGAAGCCTATAGGCTAGGCCCAACCAATTTTTTATTTGCGATGTGAAAGAGAATCTATTGCGGCCACAATTTAATAGATAAATTTGAAATGGCACTAGTAGTAAAGTACTACGTAGTAGCTTGAAGTTGCTCATTGGATAGCATGAAGTATAATCCCACACGGTACAAAAAATCTAAAATCGAAATGAAGAGAAAGCGCAAAAGTGTTTTAAACTTGAAATTGAATCGAAAAGTGAGATACATAGTACGTACGTAGTGATACGTAGTGTATATTGGTTGGCAAGAAGGAGCTTTTTCTTCCATCGATTACACTTCCGGAGGCTGTGTTTGATAGCTTATGTTACATACTTTTGGGCTTAAAATGAAATAATTTTTTGCTGTGAAAAAGGAATGAGATCAAATATATGTACCTATATATACACTTTATATGATATTATATATACAATCTCAGATTTTATATGCAAGGAGGTGTGTGTGTGCGTGCTCGTGCTCTAGTTTAAAAATATCTTAAGTTGAAGATGAGCTGCGTTGCTGGATGCGATGACGTAAGTTTGGACACGCTTTAATTGAAACCAAACTTTTTCTCTTGACAGTTCAATTTATAGGAAGATGTACAACGTTATGCTGCCTCTGGGTTTTGACCAACTGGTTGATTGCCTACTCGTTAAAAACTCTGAAGGCGACTGAAGTTTTAGCACTTTTCGCGACGACCACCTCATTTTTATACCTTTTGTCCTGGGTTGTTCTTCACCAACAGTTTGTTGGACTCCGAGTAAGTTCCCTTTATTGATTACCTTTACGAGCTATACATATATGCTTCTTTATACGAGTAGTTTTATAGTTTCAATTTGACATTTTACTTGCCAAACTCTAACCATATGTGTGTAAATCCTTTTTGATGCAGATTTTGGCTGTGATCTTAAGCAACATGGGGATCGCCCTCTTTGCATACATGGACGGTCAAACGTATAGATCTAAAACGATAACTGGGGTCATGGTAGGCGCGACTGCTGCGGGAACCTCAGCTGTATTCAAGGTACGTTTATGATTCAACTTCATCTCATCCTTTTCCCAACTTCCCAAGACTTTATTTTATTGGGACCTCCTCCAGTCCATAAATTACGTCTGCTTGATATCAACGCATCAACCTATCATTCTCTCTACTTTTTGAGGTATCTGCTCAGGAATTTATGGCATCGCTTCGGGACAAAGTGGTGACCTGATTCATTAACCGGAAAAATAAACAAATGCGGGTCACTATTGTTATTGAAGCAAATTGAGCTTATGTACACACTATGTGGTATCCATCAATATATTATTATATAGTCTTCAAAGGCTGATATCAGCCTCAGCACTCGCATTACACAACGCAATTATATTACTTCCACCCAGTAAAGTTTGGGTATTAAAGCACAATATATAGGGAAATCAAATACCCTTGGAAAGTGCTGATAAAGAAGTAAATGCTTCTTACAAGGACAACTTTTTTCATACCATAAAACCCCAAATTTTCCAATACTTCCTAGAGCTCACGCAAACTATCTTGGTTTGGTTATTTTCGAAACACCATGCAAGTTATGCTGAGTAACTCCAGCCTTCAGTCACGATGTATCAATCTATCAGTACTACTGCATGAAACACAACTTTAATGCACCTCTGCAAACATGGCAATATTTATTCATTTCAGCATTTCATTCTGACAACGTTTGCTAATGCATATACCTATAAGAAATATATATTGCATGGAGTGTGTATAGAATCAGTTTGCAAGATTTGATTTATGGCTTTCACCCGTTTCCTTGTGCTCACTGGAATCACACATGACCTACGTACATACATCACAAAATCACATACAATACAAAATACAATACATCCCATTCCTGCAGTGATATAAGGAAAGCCTTTTGTATCAGCTATACTTGATTTGATATACCAACGTAATATGTTTGCATTACGAAACAAACGAAAGAGTACAAGTTTAGTGCTTTTATGTAGAGTTGTCTGATTTGAGTGGGTTTTGTTGGCAATGTGTCTCTGCTCTCTTTCTCTCTCCACTTGTAAATGAATGGAGAGCTTTCTCTGTATGTTTTCACATCAGTGGAGAAAGAGAGAATTGTGTGGTCGACTTTGCATTACTTATGTATGCCTTCCCAACACCATCCATGTGGGAAGCATTAGAGCTCTCACCAGTAGCAACACCACCACCATGATTTTTTCTTCCTCTTCTGCAGCACTAGCCAAAAAACACTACAAAGAGCATATATTTATATGAGGGAAGGGGTGAAGTGGAGAGAGAGATAGGGAGTATAAAGTGAAAACGTGTTTGTCTATGCATGCTTTCACCACAAAATCCTCCAGTCTCAGCTCACTCACTCGTTCCTATCTTTCGCTGCCTCTTATTATCATCTCTGTAAATATTAGTCTTATGCTTCAGTATCCACTATATGTAAAGTCCACTATATATAGATATATATAGTATAGTACTTTATAGTCACTGTTTTATGAACGTATTGTGTATCAGGGTCGTTTCGACTCTCCACTTGGTTTTGGTTACATAATATTTTATGCATGGGAGCAGAACAAACGTGTCCAAAAGATCATTTCTCACTTGTCTGAGGGCGTGAGAGCAAGAAAGAAAAATAAGCAACTATCACCTTCTTTCCCCCTTCTTCTCAAGTGCACGGATTTGCGTATTCATCACAACACAACTACTTTAGAAAAATCGGAGGAATGAGGATTTCCATGTCGAAATAATAACTTTGCATGAAGTACTCTCTACATTTACTCCGTTTCTCAATGACAAATAGTCCAGTTTACTGAGCTACGCACTAAAGAATTGAGAGGAATACGTGGAGCGGTTGAACGGGAGAGAGAGAGAGAAACAATTTTATTTTTACAAGCATCCGCAGAAAATCGTAAAGATGAGAAAGAAGTTTCACAAGATGCAAAATTAGGAACGTATTGTGTATTGTGAAGGGGAAAAAGAAGAATAAAATAAGACGAAGCACAGTGAAAAATTTTTCCATGCCCATTCAATGCTTTGAAAATGGTTAGAGAAAAAATTTTCCCATTCCCGAATAATATGTACATTTTGTATACAATCTGTTGTATAGATTTCATGAATACAAAATACATAATATCCACCATCACGTCAAACCATTCTTTTGGTTTGGTCTGAACTAGTTTTTTGAAATGTATGGTTTTTTTGTGTGCTTCTCAAGCCCACTTGCTTTAGCTTTTCTTCCACTTTCTCCAAGGGTGGAAGATAATTTATTATACAAGCCGTTCTCTTCAATTTCATGCTTTGTGATTTATTGCTCGTTTTAAACCAAAAAGTAGAGCTTGGTAGTTTTTACACTTTTCAAAATTCTGTCTATTACTTTCCTCTCTCTATATATTTATTCATACACCAAGCAAGAGACGAAGAAAAGGACATAAAAAAGAATATTATTTCGTTTTTGAATCGCATAAAAAGAAAATTGAAATGCGCTGTACTGAAGAATAAAATGCCATATTATGTGAAAGTTTGTAGGATTTGTAGCCTTGTTCATTCATATCATTCTGAAGAAGAGGAATACGGAACGGTAACAGATGGGGATGGACGATAAGAGGTTGAATTAGATTGGCCAAGTGGAAAGGGCCAAAAAATATCACCAATTTTTATTTCGATTGCAACAAAATGGGACAAAATATTGTAGGTTATAAAAAAAATACAAAACATGGCATCATTTTTAGCTTCCAGGGCCATATTTCAGCAAGTCTTAATTTCATACCTGAAATTTTCTTGTCACATCTTTTTGCTGCAGTGAATCGAATCGAAAGGGTGTGCGTTTCATAAAAAAATTATTAAATTTTCAAACTGTATATGCATGTCGCTGTGAAAGACGTAGTTTCGTAGAAGCAAGCAAGTTATTGATATGCAAAAGTCTGTCACACTGTCTGTTTCTGAATACAAAATGTTTTGGGAACAGGCTCAAAGTATGAAATAACGTGAGTGTGAATAATAGCCCTTTATAGTTATTCCGAAACGGGTTTTTTCTCCATGAGCAAAACGTATACAAGAAAAAAGTACTGATGCGAACTTTTCCAACGGTCGATTTGATGTTTTGCATAATGTAGCTTTCAACGAGAAGAGAGTTTGCACGTGTGGGCGGATTTGCACTGTGTTCAAACCTTCAAACTGAGTATAGTTTACTAGGCATTCATGCATGATTTTCTTTTGAGTACTTTTTGAAATCGTTGCTTGAATGCAGCGACATGGATAATAGAGATACGCGGTCCTTTGTCATTTTTTCCCTTGTATTTTTCTTTTCATTGGAGCCCAAAAGAAAAATCGCCCAGCTGAGCTTCCTCCTATGTACAAGATATACCATATTCTTTTATTTTCATTACATTTCTCCCACGACCTCAACTCAGCATTTCTTGGAATGGTTTGAAGGCACGTTAAGATGGCCCAGATATTATTATGTATTTTAAGTCTTGAGTTGGCTCGTCCGATCAAAATGGCATCTATTATTATGATATCGCCAACTTTTTATTATTCTTTGGGTCTTCGGTCTTCCTTTAAGTTAGTTGGGTACACTACACTAAAAAAATCTTTTGTTGGTTATATAGGCTTCGGGTGCCATCTGGACTCAATATTAAATGATCTTTGTATGTTATAAAAGAATAATGGCAAGTTTACTCTAGCCTCGATCTTCGTTTTTTCCATGTGCTATTTCAAGATAAAAGAAAACTCCATCATGGAATTTTTTTCAAAAACAAATTCAGAGAAGAAAGCAAAAAAGTTATGATAAATTCGCATCTTGTTGTATTCCAAAATCCAACTATCAAAACTACATATTTGAGCGCAATGTTGAGTATAACTGGTTCCGATTGATAAGACTAAAAACTAAAACCCATTGCAGCAAAGCACTTTATGGAGAGTATATCATATGAAGCGTTATATATTTTCTTTGTAGTCCAATATTTGTTTCCTTAAACCCAAAATGTATTCACCATGCAATGAAAAATAGCTGTAGGATTTGGAGTACAGATAGAAAAATCTTTTGAAACAGTTGCAGACACAAGAGATCACGAGAAGATTGTTCATTGCTAATAATTTTATTTTCTCTTGAGAAACCCTCCCAAATGATTTTCACGTTCTTTATATATATCTATTCTATAACCACGTTATTTTATATTGTTCTCTTGATCCAATTTCACGCTATAATGTTAGACGATTTTTTATATTCTTATTTCTTATTTTGCTCTCAGTCAATGTGCTGTTTTGCTATTATTATTCAAAGTGTGATAGTTCCATTTTTACTTGGATGCTACGCTGATGATGCAACATTCCCAAGAACCCTGTTATGCAAAATGATTCTAACTATATAGAAGAAGATACAGAAGTAACTAGAGCTGAGAGCACAACTGAATTTTGAAATGGATGGCGATTGGCGAGTAGATTTTGAATTTGCAAGTATTATTATGGGATGCGGATGTGACTATGCATAATATTTTTATTAACTTTACTCATTTTTCTTTCCACCAAATACGAATCAAAAGTAAAATGCTACAAAAAAAATCATGAAGGGATATGAAAAATGAACAAGAATGAGCATTTTTTCTCTTCCTATTTCATTCTTATCGGTTGGGAAAACGCAAAAATAACTTAACTTTCTACATGACTGCTTTAAACTCGTGTTTTTTTCGAGGCGAGCTAGTGGAGAAATGAAACGAAATAAAAAAAATAAGGAAGCGAAGAAAAAAGATGCTGAGAAAACTGAAAAAATCTTGGTCTTAACATTACCTACAAATCGGTATGATATGGAGTATGTAGGAATGCTTGCATGTCAGTAATTTTACCAAAAGTTGTTTTTTTATATTCGTCTACTTTATATGAACTTTTATACATGAACTCGCATATGTGGCCACATATGCTATTAGATTGGAGATGAAGAGCGCACTTTACCTATGTGTTTAAAATGACATTACCATTGCCTTGTACTAGGAAGCGATGCCATTACTGCATATACTGTATCACATTTACGGAGCTCATTTTTGTTGAGTATCAACTTTCTCTTGAGTTGCATATATACGCGTACGGTTTGTAGTTGGTATTGTGTGTCTGGAAGAGAATAGAATATAGTGGTATTGTGTGACTCAACTTTTATACATGAACTCGCATATGTGGCCACATATGCTATTAGATTGGAGATGAAGAGCGCACTTTACCTATGTGTTTAAAATGACATTACCATTGCCTTGTGCTTGGAAGCGATGCGATTACTGCATATAGTGCATATACTGTATCACATTTACGGAGCTCATTTTTGTTGAGTATCAACTTTCTCTTGAGTTGCATATATACGCGTACGTTTTGTAGTTGGTATTGTGTGTTGGGAAGAGAATAGAATATAGTGGTATTGTGTGACGGAATGTTGCTTTGCTGCCCTATTTTTGGTACTTCAAATTCCGCAGAGATTTATCTGGATCCGGGTGGGGAATTTCGAAGAATCTTATTAAAAATTGAGAGTACTCTTTCACTATTTACTACAACTGAATACAAAATTCGGTTGGGATTTGTAGGCTAATATTATATTGGATAAAAATAAGGTACACTCCTGTACATGCTCATGCATTCTCCTCCTGATTCGAATTGAAGTTGGAGAGGAAAAAACGGAGAGAATAAGATGATAACGAAAGATAAAGTAGGTTTTGGCTCCTGCTTCGAATATGAAATGCTTCCTTAAAAATAAAAGATTGCATACAAACTGGGAGACTTGGAGGGTATAATCATCATCATCTTATTTGTATGCAATCTTTATTGTTTGTAGAGGATAAATTAGTCTAAGAATCTTTTCAAAGGGTCGCTGTTTTTCCATCGTTTAACGTGCACGAAGCAAAGATAGTAGAAATACGGATGAATAAATAAAGGGTGAGTGGGAAACGTTTCAAGATTTCAAATGTTAGAATCAGAATATACAGCAACACAACAGCAACATCCAAGACTAAATTTTACATAAAATTGATGATGATCGTGCCCACGTTACTACCTAGACCAGCCCACTTGACCAGACTTATCAGTGTAATTGCATAATGATGATGGTGATTCTATTCTATAGTTCGTTTGATTTTATCCTTGTTTCTAAATGGGTACATTGTTAGCCAGAAGTTTAAATGAATCGCCGACTTGAAGTGGATGTCATAAAAGAAAATGAGTTAATAATACCTCTCCAGGTCAGATGATGGGTAAACTCAGACAATCGAAGTTGAACAAATCTATCTATACCTTTTACGAAATCATATCAATTTCCTTCACCTACGAATTTGGGAATTATGCTCTATATCATAAAATTGTGGATTGGACTTGGTAACCGCTTTTGGGATACGAAAATGTAATCATTCTCACATAGAAAAATAATTTTTGCAAAAACATTGCATTTTCGTTAAAGAAACTCCACGTGTGTTATTATATCCGCCTCAAACAATAGCCCGCATCTTCTTGACCACATCACTCAAGGCTGGATCCGACCAAGCTTACAAAACAACATGTCCTATTTCGTTTTACTAACGCAAGAAATATCCTCAATTTAGTGAAAGAGAAAAGCTTTCTCAAAATACCCACAGCGTATGTAGAAGCTGGTAGATAATTGCATCAATCTCCTGTTGTCTGCGTTTTCCATTTCAAGCCGTTCGGCGTTCCATTTCATATATTGCGAAATTCGATGCCTGAGCTCAGGATTATGTGGGGCTCTGCTGGAGATCCGAATAAAAGAATCAGCCTAACAACTTCAAGTTACCAGGAAAAATCCCTAACGTTTTACCTCAGTAGTTTACACACCATTCTTTCCCAAACTGCCTACCTGTTTTCCCAAGAAAAGAAGATGAGAATGAGATGCATTGTTCATTGTTATGAATAGAATGGTGTAGATAATGATGATACCACACATGAAAAAATAAAGGGAGTTTTGTGGAACAGAGAGATGATGATAGCTTTTTTGTGTGCTTCCGTTAAAAGTATGTATATAAGTCTATAAAATGTGTGGGCTTTCATTCCTCTTACTCTTTTGTTTTCTTTTTAGGTGAGCTTAAAGAAGTCCTTCGGTTTTGGAGCGACAATATCCCAGCAAGTGGCACTCATCTTCTCTGTAGTGGGCATCATTTCGATTGTCGTCCTCTGGCCGATATTCCTCCTTCTTTACTTTACCGGAATCGAGGTCATTATTTGGTCATATGTCCCTTGGGAATTGATCCTATTTGCTGTCACATCTTTTCTACGTAAGCAAAAAAAATACAACAAGTAATATACAAATATATAGCTTAACTATGAGAATTCGCTCTCTTTTGCTTTCTCTTTTTTTATTACTTTTTCACTTCTATCCTATTTGCTATTAGTTTTTGTGTTGTGGTATGTATATTCGCTGTAGTAAAAGTGGAATATCGTAATATAGTATGAGACTTTTGAGAGGAAGAGAAAATACCCTGACGCGCATTATGTTTTTACGATGTTGTCACCGTTCATACCATCATCATTTAATCTACATTCATGAGGATTATGTTTAATCTGCCTATTATTCTCGGATAACAGAGATAGAAAATTCACAAAAACTTATTCACCATGCTGAGTTAAGTACATGTCCTTGATGGTTGGAGGGAGGCTTTACATACTATTTCGAAGCCTCTTTTATATACTCGCGCTTCTGATGTTCTCTACAACTTTTGACAGTTTGATGAGATGATAGTATGCTGCCGATAATAACATTTACTATTGCTCTCCAGGCGCTCAACCGTGGCCGTGATCGTGGGTTGACGTCATCTATTTTTGCAGCGCATTTTCCGTTTTACATTTTCAAGTGGCAGTATAGCATTTCGAGTAGTTCTATGTCGTCCATTTCAAAATAAAAAATCATAAAACCGCAATAGAAATTCTTGAACAAGATTGACTTTCAAAATATGTGTGAGATCTGGAAAAAATACTGCTAATTTTCAGGGTCATTTAATCCTTCATCATGGGGCAATTTCTACGTGGGTTTCGCAATCGCGTCTCAAGTGGGGTAATTTGGCTTATCTGGCTGATATCAAAATATTGTGCTCTTACACATAGGTCGGAACGGAACGTATGATTCGCTGTATTAACGTTAAGTACGATTCGTAATTAGCTAAAGTATTTTCAAGAAAGAGAAGGGTTACGTAAAGTATAATGAGCTTTGCAAATGGTAAAATCTGCGGCTAATCTGCTTAGCAAAATTATAAGATGGCTCAACTAATTATTTTGAAAAGGGGGAACGTCCTTTCATTGGAAAAATGGTATCCTCTTACTTTCATTCAATATTGTAAAGCTCATTATACGACTTCTTTGAATTCTGGTTTTGTTAGAAATTTATCCTTCATAGAAATTTTCTGTGGTATATGAGAAAACTACCTCTAATGAATAGAAATGTCAATGTCATTCATTCATGTAGTAAAGCTCAATCAGAATAAAGTATAATCATAAGCAAAGCTAAAGCTTCATGAATAGCTTACGGTGATTGGGAAAGAGGAAGCCGGAACTATACTAAAATCCTCCAGTAAAAATATCGTTAGTCACGTGACTCGTAGTGAAGGCTTAAAGGAATTACACATTTCTGCTCGATAATAATTGCAATTCTAATCCGCAGTATGCAACGAACTATAATGGGTACATTATTATCCTACTTCAAAACTTTTTCCTGCATCCACAGACATTAAATTCTGAACGGAACAGATTTTCATGGAAAACTACATAAAAATTCTTCAGTTTTTTTGTACTGCTTAATGACATTCGGTTTTGGATCGTTATGCGGCAAAGGTGCCCTCTGTACAAGATTTCATTTTATCCGGAACAGAAAACATGTGTAATACATATGCATACGACTTTCCCTTTAAACTATTCAGACTTAGGGTAATCATCATAAACATGAAGGCTTACAGCTTACAGACGTTCTATAAAAAATCCTTATTTTTAAATCTGCTTGGTTAAAGCCTAGCCTGGTTTTAGCCTCTTTTTATTTATCTTCCAAAAAAGGCTTTGGCTCAGTTGTAACCCTCTGTTCAAAAGAGATAAAGTCTTAAGATAGTTTATTTATAGAAAAATGGTGTCCAGTGAAAAGTAAGTAATATCTTGTACAGAAGCAAGAGTATATAGCGTTGTAGCGTAAATTTCCAACATACTTCTACGTAGGGAAATGAATGAACTAGAATGAGAGGCTTTGAAATGGGAGAGTGAATACTTAATTCAAAGATAACAAAGTCGTTTGTATTAGCCCAGTCTCCTCTTGTGGACTCTTTTAGTATTTTTATCAACGCCGATGGCACACACACGCCATGCTTTACAGTTGAAGAGTTGAAGCAACAAAAAATAGCTACGCAACTTCACTTTCTACATCACATCACATTAGAATCTTGACGAGCAAAAAGGAGATAAGCTTCATTCAAGGCTAGGGAAAAAAGACTGGTTCAAGAGAAAGAGGAGAGATGTGTACTATATATAAAGCATGTAAAGCTGATTTGAATAAATGAATGAGCCCATGAATAATACAACATGTAAAGACTCCACTCTCTTCCTCTGGTGTCAAATTAGATACTTTTCATTTGGCTTATTCCTTTCATCGATTATCATTATCATCACCATCATAATCACAACAAGTATATACAATATTATATGCTTCATGTTTCATCCATGTTCCTTTTTGTATGGGGAATCCGAGAAGCATAGGAAAAGATGGAGAAAGCGAGAAGGATCTCAAATCTCAATAGCATAAAGAAAGAGGAAGAAGAGGAGAAGCATTTAAACCCGGTCACAAAGTAGGGCTGCGTGTCTAAGGCTTCCTCAAGATAGGGCTTGAACAAAAGCTTGTTTTCTTTTCAGGATTACACACTTTCATCAACTTTAAAAAGACAACAACTTTCCATTTTAAAATTGAAGACAACATTTTGGACAATAGAATTGAAAGAGAGGAGAATTCTTAGTTCTGAAAGGCATCCTTACAAAACAAAAGTTATAACAGGTAGAAGAGTGTGAGTCGTTTTAAGGGTTCTTCTTCCTCAGGATGAAACTGTACTACGAAATGCGGGTCCTCGTCGTCAGCTCAAGTCTTCATCAAATTCCATTTAACTAAGTGCACCTTATTCCTATTCAGTAGAAGCATGTTTGATGAATGAGAATCGTATAAATAGTGAAAGATGTAGTGGAAGAAGGGAAAGGATCAACAAGAGAATTTTCTTGGAATTATGTAGGTACACAATTTGCTTAAAACAATGGGAAGAATGGGTTTGAGAGGAAATTAAAGGGCTTTGTTCAAATGTTTCTTTCTTTTCAGACAGAAATTACATTTTCATTCAGGTTCATTTCGAGATTGTAAAAGGTTTTTAAGGGATTGTCAAGCATTGAGCAGCAACAGGACGAAGAATGCTCTCAATTCGATTCAACTTGGGGCATCTTGAGACTTGAGACATTTCCATATTTTACTTGCTGGTCGACTGGTCGTAGATCTCCATTCCTGCAAATTCTAATTCTGAACTGCTCCCGTCTAAAAAAATTCTTTTACCATCAAGTTTTCCTGGAATATTGAGAATCCCTTATGTGCTATTTCAAAGGAACACTTTGGGAACACGTAGCGGGAGCCTATGTGAACTGAGTTGATTTAGTTATGGCTCAAACGAAATCATCAATTCTTATTGCCTCCACATTCATCTTTTTCCTTTCATTGTGAAAGTGAAAGTTGCAAAGCAAAACAAATGTTAAACGCTCAACTTGGGTTTTTTTGACGTACCAAGTAAATAATACCAAGAAAATGATTGCGTTCTTTGCCATGCTGAATGACCATAGAACTTTAATGTCGTATGGTATGAAGGTATCAAAAATGAGCTTCTGGTTTACTTTATTATCATTGTGGAATAAAAAGTTGGAAAGTTTTTTTTATATGCGATGATGGAAATAAGGGACGGCATGACGTAGAACTCAAAGAATATAGAAATTCACGCACAAGAGGAAACTGAAAAAATAGGTTTAGTTCTATTGTTCCATGTCGTCTTTGAGTCATAGTCAGTGAAGCACTTTCACTTTGGTCTCCGCTTAGAATTTCTGAGAAAATGAAGACACTCTCCGCGCTTACTCAAAAGCAACCCTTCACTTTATTCCGGCTCAAAGATGATAGCATTTTTCTTCTTGATTTGGAAGTGGAAGAAAAGGTTTTATAGAATGGATGGATGGAGATCCAAGATCCACAATGAGATATCTTTTTAAAATGCATACTTACTTAGAACACACAGAGACGATATAGCATTGCATTGTGTTTGCCAAAGCAGATCAAATGAGATGAGACATCTATTTCATTAAAATTCAGCCAAGATATGCTTAAGAGTTAGTGGGCGAATAACGGGAATGCTTTAATGGGAAGATGAACCCATATGTAGTTGCTAGTAAATGCTTTTCTTCCCACGAAAACCGTTTTCTTCCGAAAAGAAGAGACTATACAAACAGTGATTACAGATAACGATGACAAAATAGTAATGGGCCAACTTAAAAATCATAAAATCCTTTAGATCTCGAGGAAAAGCGTATGTTGTGTTTTGGAAGCGAATGGCCCATTTCATATGGATTTTTTTTCGGTATTGGTACAGGGGTCATATTCCTATTGCTTTCTCTATCCTTTAAATTTGCATATTCCACTTACACTCTCAAAATATTATGCAGCTAAAAAGCAGCAATGGCATTTTTCTTCGAGAGGAGAAAGCGCTGCAAAGATCATCATGAAGAGAAGAAGAGAGGAAATGAAGATTACCTACCAGTAAAATTGGTGAAAGATGCTAGTAACACTATGGAAAATACACGAAGAAAAATTCAAACGTGTCAAACAACAAAGGCAATTTTGAGTGTGTGTAGGAAATATGAATGATTTACAGCTCCAGTCAAAATCTGCTGCTGCTGCTACAGTAAGATACATAAAAAGTCGTTAGATTTGATGTTAGTTTAGGAAGGGCAAACGATATAGCCCAAGAACCCTGTGCCTATATGAAACTCCTAAGCACCATCGGAAATCAAGGGAGGAATGACAGATTTTGTGAGTGTAATATTATTCATTGTGTTCTTTTTGACTGCGTCATTCCTGTCATTAGAAGTTACAAACTACAAAGCAAAGCACGGCAGTAAAATAGAAGAATTGTGACAAAGTCTATATAACAAACGCCTGTATTCAGTATCCGCAAGTCTTTGACTTTTTGAATATTAGTGTCAGCGTTTTCCACCCAGTTTATTTGCAAGTATATGATGTGCATATATAATATTATATATGCCCTCCACTTTTTCATATCATATCATAACTTTGGTTAAAATAGGCATTCATCCAAGGATTTCCTCCATCGCATTCTATGAAGCAGAATATTAGTTCGTGACGTGACATAAACATGGGGGATGGAAATGGAGGTTGCTGCTATTTTGTCATCATCATGATAATACTAGAGATGATTCCATTTTATCTGGTGGTGGTTGGTTTTACAAGGATTTTCAGCCTAAGCTATATTATAGCTATAGGCTCATCTGGTTGTTAGTATATTTTGCACCAGGAGAACATTACCACAAAGTGTGAGAAAGCGAAAAGTCTCTGGGGCAATATAGAACATAATAAACGTTTGTTATTTTCATATTTCCCATCTTGTAGTTTGAAATAAGCATGTTTTTTGTATAATCTACATGTGTCACACATAAATCTGCTGGTGAAAAAACGGGAAAGGCGGAAAATAAAAGTANTTTCCCATCTTGTAGTTTGAAATAAGCATGTTTTTTGTATAATCTACATGTGTCACACATAAATCTGCTGGTGAAAAAACGGGAAAGGCGGAAAATAAAAGTATGCATTATTTCGAGTGGTGCATGGCATGATGGTAGTTGGAAGACAGGGCCAGAACCGCTAACCGTTGTCATATATATTTCGCTCATGAAGGGAAAATATAAAGAGTGAAGAGGTAAAATATGCTGGAGTAAACCCGGAGCTGTTTTTGGTTCCTGTGGTTAAGTCTACACAATATGGATGAATGATTTCATGGAAGTAGGAAAAATGACTGAAATTGGTTTTATTGCAGTTTTACAAATCATACGGAATGGGAGCGCTGCGAGTAATTTGTCTGCTTTTTTTCTCTCCTTTTATTATTTCATTTAAGTACATTAGATTACACTGTATTGCACACTATTTTTCATTCTTTTTACTTTTTCTCTTTTGCTCCCTTGTGTATTTTAAGGTACATTTGGTTGGGTTTAATATAAGTATATATACCTCCTCTCTCTCTCTCTGTAATATCTATATTTTCTGCAGTCAACAGTGAAAAAACTACAACTTTTACTAGTACTTCATTTTTTATTCTCTAACAAATACAAAAAAAATTTTTTGTGTTGTACAATAATAATGCTTCAATGATGTGTATGTCTCTTTCTCTTTATCCCTCCGTAATTTTCACTTTTGTTGGCGACGCCATCAACTACGATTACCATGTCGTTTTCGGGTGGGATGGCAAATATAACACTTCTAAATTATGATGGTAAATCATAATGGATGTCAACAATGGCGCCTTAATATATTTGCCCTTTTGGACATGGAAAAATATGTTGTACCTCCCCAAATATTATTGGTGTATTGTTGATTGGCACTCGTGGATGACCCTGATGATGACAACTGGGACGGACGGAATGCAGTGGTAGCCATGTTGGATAACTTTGGAGTGACGTGTACGTTTGAATTTTTCATCACAATTGGACTCCTAATGGCCATTCCTTTTTCAGCAGGTTAGTACAAACATGTCTTGACTTGTTTTTTTGTAATGTGCTACATTATTATTCCTTTGGCTTTCCATTTTTGCTTTCTCGAATGTATTTATCAACTATTACAATTTACAATGCTGCACCAAATACACCACATCATCACCACCCAAACTCATGTTGTGGCATATTCCCATTGTGTTCTTTTCACAAGAACATGCAAGTCACAAGTTCAGGAGAAGAACACGATTCAGAAATATCCCTTTATACATTATACATAATAGCATTTTTGATGTAGCCTTACAAAACATATATATAGCTTCTTTTTCTTTAATTCGACAAAGGTTGTTCGACTACTCTTCGGTGTTCTCCTTGGCTCTCTAGTATTTTTTAATGCGATTTGGTTACAGCCATGAGTTTAAAGGTTTTTAGTGGTGCATTCATTATTTCAACGTAGGCAAAAAGAGGGAGTTGGTGAAAGTTACGTGCTAAATACCACCCCACACATTTGCAAGCAATTTCAGCCAGAGTTTCTTTCGTATAAATAATGACCCAACAGCTGGGTTCCCCTATTCTTATTATATTTTCTCCTAGGGTTTTTGGTAGGTAGCTACCACATCCAAAACCCCGCATTTTACCCATTATATCGCGCTTCTAGTTGTGAGGGAAGGTTAACTAGGGAATATTTTTCATAGTCATACCCACACAGAACTATGACCATTATCATCATCATCAACAACAACCTAGTATTGGAATAGAATTCCATTTTCCTATTGTTTTCTTTTCCTATGATGCGAGAGAATACAAAGAAAAAGAAGCTAAGGAGAAAATGTGCTAGAGCAGCAAAAGCACCCACAAAACTTTCATCCACTTTGTCATGTAAAATGCAAATTCAAATTACTGGTTTCCTAGTGTTCCCTCTTCGAATGCAGAGGAAATGTGGTGGCCAATGTCTTTTTCTCTGTCTCCCTCATATGTAAATATAAGGGAAATGAGAGACATGCACAGGGCGTAAAGTATATGGGATGTGAATAAGCATCAGCTTGAAAATGTCTTGTATCGTTTTATGGCGCTTTCAATAAAATAGGGAGATGTTTGAGTATTAAGCATTTGGAGAGAGGAGTTTCTCCTCTTGTAATGTAGGATTTTGCATGCTGTTCTTGCAAACAAGCGAAAGGGATGATGGTAATTTTCTTTCCTTTTCGACCAAAAACGACCTTTTCGATTTGCCTTTTTTATGATTTGCCTCTTGGCAAGGAAAATGTGGACGTTATGTAAGGGGATACGTATTTAGTTCATTAAAATGGCTTTGCATGCAAGTGAAATTTATGTTGTAAGTTGTACTATAAACTTATTTATTCTTTGGTGCATATTCCTTGAAACTTTAACGACATGGATGTGATGAGATTGGGATTGTAAACTGTAAAGCTTAAACTGGCTTTATAGTTAACCATGAAAAAGGAAATCTTCGCAGATTTTGGCAAGTTCTTGTGAAAACTCTAATTACAGCCGGAGGTCGAAAGAAATTGATAGTTTATATGACAGTGAGTGAGGGATATAGTTTGCATGATGAAGAAACTAAAAAACAAATGTAGAAACAAGCAGAAGCTTTCTACGAGATACGCTTTCATTACAAAATCCGCTGACGTTTTTGGTTTCATTGAGCTGGAGCTGGAGCCTGGGAAAAAACATGTGACAACCTACAAAAAAAGTTATTTCTAGTCTAATTCCATTCCAAATTCTGAACTGATTTGCATATTAAACATTCACCCACATCACGCACGCTTGAATTGATGACAAACACAAAACAAAAATAAACTCAGCTCAGCGTTTTTTTCGCTCATAATTGAGTTTCAACTTGGTTTTAATTCATGTGCAATTGTCATGTCATGCCCACATTCTGTTGATTGAACGTATGTTGAATTATAAAAATGCTAATTATCTTTCTCTCTTTCTTTTTTGTTGTATACCATTTGTATATATAATATAGTGTTGGACATTCACCTGTACAAGTACTCCTTCGATGGGATGTGTCTCGCTGGGATCATCGTCATTGGTATTGGCTTCTGCATTGTTCTCCTCCCAGAAAACTGGCCCGACTACATCACTCGTTTGATCAGGTTTGCTTACCACAATATTCACTCATCTGAACAAGAGCAGACAACCAACAAGCGTACTTAAAAATGAACTTACTCATAAAAAACAAACAAGCAAAAAAACTTTAAACAGAGTAAAATCATCAGAGATTCGCCAAAAAAAGAGTTGATGAAGGAAAACATCATCAAACCAAACAAGTAGGAAGTAAAAAAAGGAAAAAGTAGGAAATTCTGCTAGCAACAAAAACAACCATAGCTGAATTATTATAATATTACCATTAATGTTGATGACATTTGATCCAGTACAGTAACGCGCTGATTCTTTTAATGGAAATACCCATTTGAAATTTCATTCATTCGTATTCGTATTCCATTCTAGTAAACCATTTATATAAAACCAAGCTGTTCCAGTCAGTTTTCTACATATATGTACTGCTTTGTTGAAAGAATATTCCTCCGA
>JAANSM010001096.1:0-20857 GCA_036850725.1 Orchesella villosa | reverse complement strand
CCATTTCTGCTTTTCTGACACAACTCAACTCGTCTTTCTTACTGTTACTTTATTGACTTGCAAAACTTTGGGATTCGTGGTAAAAGATTGAAACTACTTAAATGATACAATAACATATATTATTCATCTTCAACTTCTCATCTACAAGAATTGCGAAAAAAATGTTTAGTGACAATTACAATGATACATAGTAAAATTCAAAAATTAAATTATGGGCTGAATAGTGTCGACAAGAGATAGATCAACATAAAAAAAGCATCGTATTGTTACCATCTTTTCTCTGTGTCTCTTCAACAAGCATGGCTAAACGAAACTGTATACATGTACGAAATGTTGTGAGTTAGTTTTTAATGTAGTAATCGACATGCATACTATATGTGTATATGTATTCAATGAGAGAAATGAAATACACAACAAAGCTGAGTTTTTAATATGGTGACATATACGTACCTGAAAAATAAATAGTGAAGATGATGTTGTATTTTGCTATCGTCAAAAGAGATCAGTTTCGTATATTGGTGGTAACTTAGTAGACTAAAGAAGTCCACTCTTTTGTTGGTATAGGCATATACATTGAAAGTGTAACATGTATGTCAATATGTACTTTACTTTAATTCTAACGCAAGTAACATATATATAGCGTCATCATCTGATCATCTTCTTATCTGAATTCATTTCACTCGAATTCGAAGTGTATGGTAAAAGCAATATGTTCGAGTATGCAGCATACTATTAGGATGTGTCATCTATATAAACTTAGCATATTATCTTGAAATTCATCATTTGTGTACTTTGAGTCAGTTTTTAAAGCATGTTTTTACTCTCAACCAGGTATCAATTTTAAATGGTCAACGATGCTTTATATATTATTTATAAGCAATGATAGGTTTAGCAGATTGTAATGTCATACCAAACCGTATAACATCACCTACATATAAATTTAAACCTTAATCCATATTGATACAGATTTGTAAGTATGCTCCGTTCATTGCCAATTTGACAAACTGTGTGTATACTGTGACTGTAAAAGTCCTTATGAGTAGCTTATCTACTCAGATTATATTTGCTGTACCTCAACCGTTTGGCAGTGTGCACTTACTACCTACAACTGCGACTTGCTCAATGAAGTTTTATCTAAGATACTCACACATGATACGATATAGAATGCTTAAATCCACAACTAAAAAAGTGTCAGGCAAAAAAGTTTCAATCGAAAAAGGCACTAATTTTTACCTGTGGAATTTTAAGGAGAGATTAGTTTATGCGTAACAGAGAAAGGAATCATTTGGTATTGGTATCGTGTGGTTATATGGTATCATCATCTGTACAAATTGCCATCTGCTGCATCAGCTTGGATGAAATTTATTTTGGAATACCATATCATTTCTCATATACATTGTTCGCTTATGATGATGAGATTGCATGTTTATTATGTATATAAAGGACTTGCAAGGTGATATACACATTAACCATGTATATTAAACACAATATAATTATTGGGGTATGTATTAACGAATGTTGTGTTAGCTCTTTAATGTCTCTCTGCCTGATATGTGATGGCTATGCTCATATAGTTAACTTCTGCTAGTGCAGAAACCGGTTTCCCAGAGAGCGTGAAAATGTGCCGATTCCCCCGTGCCATATACTGGCCTACTGACTACTGACTATGCGACGAGATTAAATATGTATCAAACTCATTTTAATAATCTCTCGCTCTTGCCTTTTCTTCTTCATCATTCTCCTGAGTTGAGCTTTGAGCAAAAAAAGACGTCATCATATCATCCTTTATGTTTTTTTACTTTTGCCATTGGGCAAAAAAAGTTTTGCTTTTTTGGAATATCTCGATGTGTCTTCTAGTAAGAGATCCGAAGTTGCAAAGTCAACAGCACAAATTTTTTGCTGAATTGCCAACTCAGTTCAGCTCAACTCAGGAAAGATTATATTAGGTACATATATACTATAATAATATCATTAAAATAAATAAAAAAAAGTTTTTGTCTTCTCCTTCTCATCCTTTCAAACTCGCTTTTTTTTCTCGTGTTGCCAGCGATAATTGGAATTAAGTTCATCTGTCAGTTGCTCCATCCATGGAAAAGACAAACCACTGTATTTTTACATAAATGTGGTGTGATGTGTTGATGGATATGTAGCCACAGGCCAAAACACCATCTGGACAAGTATTTATTATAAATTTGTTAGTTCCAGTTCTCAATCTGCTCAATTCTGTTTGGTTAAGTAGACACATGGCTAGACAACACAAAACATTTAGGTACTTTTCTTTCTTTTCAAAAGAGAAGTTATTGTATACAATATACGATGAGCAGACGGCAGGCTTTGTTAAATTCCTGAAATTGAAACTGAAATAAAAACAGAGCAAAAAAGTGGGTTGGTGTTGATTCCTCTGAGAGCTGAGTCAAGTAGGTGACTGGAGTTGGAGTGAGTGTTTGAGAGTGAGTGCAGACGCAGACAAACCAACTTCTAATCTAGACCGCAACACCACGGTGGTATAGCTACATGAGAGTGTAAACATAAACACAAAAGACTTTATGTGGAAATTGAACAATATCATGGAATTATTTCAATGTCGGATTGGCATTGGGTTACGTATTAATGGTTATACTCAGTAATTTAGTTTGGCTAATGTAGGGCAATAGTGTGAAACTGAAAGTTTTCATTCATTTTTCGTGGAAACCACGTGAAATGGAAAATAGAAAGGGTGTAATCATGACCCAAATCTCAAAAACTTTTTGACAGAAGGAGAAGCTGTGAAAGTCTTCCTTTGTTACATGTAATATTGCATTGAGGATGATGATCATGAGATGTGTATATGTGAATTTTGCAAAGCAACACTATGTGTGTATAGTGTATATATACTTGTGCCTGTATCTGATCTTACTAAGTAAGATCAGCACGAGCACATGTGTTGAACAGCTCATGCAACAATAACAATGCATCATGCATCTAGCAGTTATTCATGATGATCATGATGATAACTGAAATCATGCAATTTTAATATTGCCTTGCTACCCCTAAAAAAGTGGTGTGTGTGGTGCCATTGCATTATAGGTTGCATTGCAATCGAATCGAATGCAACTTTACAAATTGCTTAGTACAGAAAATGAGCCAACTATATGAGCTGTCTTTGAGCAAGCAATAATTTTAACCTTCAAATTTATTAGAGTAAAAAAGCTTTAAATTGCATGCAGCAGCACTAGGTGTAAAAAAAGATAGACATCACGAACAAGGTATCCAATTGCACGAACCATTTAAGGTGCACATTTATAATGTATAATGCAAATAACTGCAACGTTGAACGCGTAGCAAACACGGCTTACTTTCAAAGGGTAAAATTCGACATTCGATGAGTGACAAGAATGGTGAAAATTATGGAATATATACATCGTACGTGGATCAATGTCAAAGAGAACATGTCATAAGTAGCAACACCAACCAGGTATAAAATGATACAGTAGGAGCGACATAAAATGGAGAATAGGTCATTAAAAATGAGTGGAACACAAAAAACTAAATGCGTTTACATACTAATTGCGTGGGTCAGTACTGAAAAAATGTTATTGGGTACTCACCGACCGACCGACTAACTTGATATGCAGTATAAATCGTAGTGGATCTATCGACATGCATATTTATGTTATTGATATATAACATGGACGTTTTTGTTGGTTTGGTGCATTTATGATTATATGGCTATAGCACAAACTTGATTTGACTTTTAATGGCATCTTTTCTATGTCTATGCCCATACAAGTGTAAAATTTGTAATAAAATTTGAATAAATGCATCTTTGAGCTCGCTATACTCGCATACTATATCATAGAAAACATATCAAGTATGACTACCAAGTACAGGTACCACAATGTACAATCATCAACAATAAAAAGCTAAAAATGTTTCTTTTTTCTTATTTTTTACAGCAACTTCTTCTTCCACAACGATTCGACTAGCCAAAAATTCAAGACTCGTCTCCTTTCCTGAGTTTGTCGTTCGATATGATATGACTGCATCCCCCTTGTTATGCTACTTTGAAGTTTTTACTGTGAACATTATAAACATAACATTCCTTTATTTAATGTAATGATCCAAACAGCTATAACTACTGACTATAAGCTCTCTTGTCTGCATCACCGAAACTCTTGCCAAGTTCAAGACCACACTGCTCTCACAACTTATCCAGAAGAATGTGTAATTGACGCCCTTCAGTCTCTGCAGTGGATCACGCAGCCCTACTAAAAATGCAATCACAAAACGCCAACTAGCCATATACTGTTTTTTGTTCGTCTTCTTCTTGTGATGGTAATTACATGGTATAAAACTTGACTGCAGAATTGCATAATGCCAAATGAATGACTGTGCTTGCAGTCGTAAAAAAGGATTATGTAAAGTAAAGGTTTTGGTCATGGCATTAGTTCCAGTTTTTTATTTTCCTTGTGGAGCGGAAGGTAATAAAAACACTCATGTTCTGAGTCACTACATGCCGCATGGAATACCTAAGATATAACAAAAAAGCTCAACTCAAGGAAATTATATTTTCCTAATAAATTCTTTTCGAAGTACTAGTTTTTCATACGACTTTAAATGAAAATTATAAAATACGACGCAAAACCAGGTTTGTTTGTCAAACTTTTTTACCGACGTAATTGAGAACCGACACATTCGAGTTGATAATATATCTGTGATTGTGCAGTTACGCAACACAGGAAACGCTTAAAATCCTGCACCTAAATCCCCAAATGAGTTACCAGAAGCTTTGGGTGACTTGCGCTCACAAAACAAGCAGAATGATGACCATGTGCACGTCACGAGGAGTCCTGACAAAATACATTTCAGATATCACAGTGGAGCCCGTCCTTTTCCTGTACATGCTCTCCACTTTCTCACAATATGCTCTTTTCCAAGATCTCGTCTACTCCAAAGTCTGCTGGACAAGATTTCCAGAGGATACCAGTATCTGTCAAAATTTACATAACGAGTCGTACAAGGAGCAGTTGGAAATCGTACAAACACTATCCTCCCATTGGATTCTTATGTCCACCATATCACTAGTAGTACCATCCCTTTTTATATCCATGTACTTGGGATCATGGAGTGACAGGTTTGGGAGAAAGTGGCCAGTCGTATTCCCTCCTCTTGGGGGAGTTTGTGCGTGTCTAGTTTATATAGTAATTTCGGTTCGAGATGACGTTCCAGTTGATTGGATTTGTCTGGCGTCACTCTTATCCGGATTGAGTGGCGGATTTGCCAGTTGCATCATGTCATGTATGACATACGTTGCGTCCGTCACCACACAGCAAACACGTACCGTCAGAATTTCACGTCTGGAATCTATGACTTTTTTCGGAGGAACAGTAGGCCCCTTCATATCTGGGTCAATGCTAGAAATTACTGGACACGGTTACGCATTCTTCTACATGATGATTTGCTACGCTATGGCATTTTTCTATGCTCTCATATTCGTCAAGGATATCACAAGTGACGGGGTCATAATCCAAAATGATAGTAATGGAGAGGATGATCAAAACAGGAGCGGGAGATGTCGGAATAAATCTTCTGATACGAACCCATCATCCGTCATTGCTACAACACTTTCCACCACTTCTGGTGGGGATGATCTGGAGCAAAAGGAAGGCTTGCTGTCGGCATCAGATTTACATGTTATTGAATCCATTGATGTCAACAAAATATCACCGTCTTGTGATGCAGCCAAAAGTGATGATGATGATCTTCAAAATTGTGTGACTAGCTGCAGAAATGGTGGCAACTGCTTTGTTGATTACAATTTGCCTGATGTTGCACAATCTGCTTCCATTTCTCATGCTAATCATCAAAATGGAGATGAAGGCGGATTACGAGAAAAACAGCGTGAAGGGGAAGACTCCATCATGATTGCAGTGGTTTCAGGTAACCACCATCCCCACAGTCATCATCATCACCATCATCATCTACAGCACAATAGAAACAGTATGGGAAGTAGTGGAAGAAACAGTAGCCTACAGGGTCATGATGATGGCTCCTCCGCTGCTTCAGATGACGACCAAAGAAATATCCTTCGAAGTAGGAGACATTCTAGCACGGTAGAGGATAATGAAAATGGAAGATCTTCTTGCTGCTTAAAATACTTCAGCACTGCTCATTGTCTTTCGGCAATCAAAACGGTGGCAAAGAAGAGGGAGAACGGGAAAAGAACATGTTTAATACTTTCCCTTCTGGCTGGGTTTATATTCATGGTCATAACGGCAGGTAAAGAGAAATTAAAATTGCTCTAATACTTTCCTTTGTGTATTCCAAATTGAAATTTTGCATGATACAAATTTCGTCTCTCATTTCCTTTTCTAGGAGAAATGGATGTAGCTTATTTGTTTGCAAGGGCGGACCCATTAAAATGGAATTATCAAACGTATTCATACTATTTTGGCTTCAAATACGGGCTTGGAGCTGTTGTTTTGGTTTTGGCGATGCCTCTTTTTCAAAGGATGGGCGTTGAGGACTCAACGCTGGCTATTCTGGGAATCGTATCGAGAGTGGGGGCATTGGTGATTTATGGATTGAGCATCAACACGTACATGGCTTTTTCCGGTAAGCTGACGCCTTTTGAATATCAAACTTCAATCGTTGTTGACATGATGTAAAAAGTGACTTCTTGGTAGTCAGTAGTAAAAAAACAAGCTTGTTTATTACGTGTGGAAATCGTTTAGTGTAAAAGTTGATGGTCCGCATGGTCGAAAAACTCCTTGTGGGTTAATGACTGTCAAAGCCAAATATCCTTTGAAAATAAGAATGCATTCCTGTCGAAAAACCCGTTCGATATGTTTTTTGACAACATCAACAGATTATATTACTTTTACATGACCACGCGTATAACTATCAAAAGCAGGATTTTACGGTACTGTAGACTTGAGCTGTTTGCTTTTTATTTCTATTCTTGGAGACAACGTTCGAGGAAAATCGTGCGTCTCTATTCCCGGAACCTATGAAGTGAATGTGGAAAGTCAAAAGCATAATTTTTTCACTTACATTTTCTACGAATCTGGTAAACAAAATGGTCCTGTTATAGCTAACACACTAAATAAAAGATGGCAGTGAAAAATGAATCCTTATGTTATCATGTTCCTCCGATGCTGCAAGAAAAGTAAAAGATTGCCCCCTACATTAGTTATAAACAGCAGTTGAATAGGGTTACCTTTATGCGAAGCAATCTTCAATCTTCCCAAGCCGTTCAAATGGCTATAGAATTACTTGTCATATCAAATCACGTCGAGAATATCATTCTTTCGCAAAATGTCATGTCAAATTACCAGCAATATGTGTATTAATGCAAATATTTTCTCTATAATTTACAGTTCCTCTCGCTGCTGTCTTCAGCGTTTTCACTATACCCGCAACAAGGTCGCTTCTGTCCAAGCTTGTCAATTCAGATGAACAAGGTAAGATTCAGATTTTCTTTGTCGTGTACTACGTCGTGCATATTTCTTTTTTGCATGGATTCGGTAAATCTTTATCCCGAATGTATTACTGCACTGGTAGCACCATATAAAATATGAATGTCACACGGCAAATGTAAGTTTAGCGCATGGAAAACTTTTTTGTTTGTTAAAATACACCCACCTTGATGTGATCATCAGTCATTTTCCTTTCAAAACGTTTGATTAATGTTCCTTGGAATTTTGCATTTCTATAAGGTCACTCTGGAGGTTACACAGACTTGAAATGATTAAATTCTTCAGCTGTGCGGGTTTTCTTCTGGGCTTCTAAATTCTTTTTACCAACTTGTTATCAAGAAGGACATAAATCGTGAATACGCTTTTATAGTAATATGAGCAGGGATGTCAGACTAGAATCCTTAATTAAACTAACCGACCCACGTTATTAAGTAGTAATAAACATACTAAAGAAGTCTTTCATCTGGACTTTCTTCTGTGTGTTCGACGTGTGGGAGCCATTCATGAGCCAACATATAGATAAAATGTTACCCGATTTCGTGGTTCTGATTTACTCTTTACTATTCAATTTGTGGGGCAGTTTGAGACAGACCTTGCGAAGCCGATCTACTCGTCCTATAAATGATAAAAAGGAAAAGGATATAATTTCTTTTTACCTTGTCACCTGTAAATATGTTATATTTTTATGACGACTTGACACAAAGTTCATAAAGTGGGGGGATTTTTTTACACTAACTTATAGATTATTTATTTTGACGATGCTTTATCATATGATGTTTAAAGTGGAAACTTTTTATTTTTTATTTACCTTCCTTTATGTAAGAACCCCCTTTAAAAATATAAAAAAGGATTCTTTATAAAGTTTTCCATTTCATATCTTAAACTTTCACTTCAAACCACTTTCCCCCGACCCTCGCAACGGAAGTGTTTACAGAACGGAGTGGTATTTTCACTTCAACCGAAAATTTTCGGTAGTCGACAGTACATTTGTTAAAAATCTCTCTAAAACTGCTTGCCTAATGCCTATCAGTGCCAATGATGGCATTGACATTATTGTAAGAAAAATTCTTCATTTACTGTATTTGTGTAATAATAATATAATACATAATGTTTATAATTTAATGCATATAATGCATGTTTCCCAACAATATTTTTTATATTTTGCTTTCCACGGTTCACAATATGTAGTCACTTTATTATTTTATCGAAAATAGGCATAATGCAATGTGAAGCAAACTATTTGCATTTTGCAATCAACATAACAAATAGAAATCTTTTAGGGAACGGATTTCCTAAGTTTTGCCAAATAACTATAAGGCACGAGTGGCACGACCTTCGTTTTTTAAAATGATATATAGTATTGAAACACTGGTGTAGACTTTGGACTGCTATGTAAACAGTTGATCTAATAAACCGAAAACATGTTTTTTTACAGGAAAAATATTTGCTTTTGTGGCAATGATGGAAGATCTCTGCACCCTTTCTGCGTCCCTCATTTTCAATAGTATTTACCCATTGACCAGGCCCATCATGCAAGGCCTGATTTTCCTGCTAGCAGCCGGAGCACTAATTATTCCAATCATGTTGATGGGGTACGTGTGTTATGCTTATTAATAAGTTAAATAAAATTGCAAAGTAGTATATATATTCATATCGGTAAATATTTACGAACACTCTGACTTTCGAATCAGTTCGACTCAACATGAAGAGCGAACGTTATATTGCATACCAATATTACAAATGTGTGGTTTTCTCTTTGAGTTTACATGATTGCGACAGTATTTTTTGATGAATATTCATTTTTCAGGTATGTACGGTGGAAGACTCTGAGATTTCAAGAAAGAGAGGAATTGACGAGAATATCAAAAGCTCATTTACACTCTGTTGAAGCAACCGATCCTGCAGCTCTACTTTGCCTACCGAAGGACTTCGAAGTTGGTAAATAAATAGGTTTAATTATAATTCTCGTCACATTTACAAATTAAAGCGAGTTTGCATCAATGTAAGTGTAAATAGATATATAGATAAAGCTAATATAGAATCTCTCAATTTCCTGTTTCAGATTACTATCCAACTATAGAGTACATGAATTTTCAATATTGTGTTGGTATATACAATACTATTTGAACTTCCAGTAGAATGAATGCACTTTATCAATATCTGTTTATTAAGTGTAGTCAGTTGTTCAGTTATGTTATTTATATTTACACATTTCTCTCGATTATCTATATTAGTTTCCGGAGGTGTTTTATCATTTTGTTTTCCCAACTTCCATTACAACAGGATTTTCTCTTTCTCAAAATGAGTTCAAATACGTACTATTTACGCTTTCTTCAGCTCTACGCACCTATTCAAGTTCCCCTATGAGTATTTTTCACAAGAAATATTTTCCAAGTAATGTTATGAAAGTTAGGCTATGAAAGTTATAATAATAAGCATGGAATGAATAGCATAAATGGATTACCGTGAAAATTTTATGCATAGAATGTCTAAAGAACTAATGCCAATGCATATATACGCTCAGGAGATTAAAATCCTTCTGAAAGGGAACAACATTGGTATGAAACTTTATGTATAGTTCACAAATCTCCGCATTTGCTTAAGCTATTCTCATTTCAAATCTAAATATAGTTGAGACAACTTAAGACTGTTTAATAGGATTACGGGTGTGTATAATGGGTAGGAAAATCATCATTGTTCTTTTTAGCATTGAATTTTAATGCGTTAAAAACCTAACGAAATTGTTGATCAAGGGCATTCGGTTAAGTCGATGTTTCGTGTTTTTTCCCTTTGATATAGGCAGCCATTCGTCCTTTAAGAGAAAGTCCATATTATTACATTAAAATTATTAAAGATAATGGAGTTTTTCTGCTTGTACTAATTGCCATTGCCACTAGAGGTTTACTTAAATCAATGCATTACATTTGTATGTACTAAATCATAGGGTAATATGTAGATATAAGTATTTGGGCAACTCTACGTAGATTATTAATTCCACTAAATTAGAAGCGACCAAGTCTACTTTATTATATGAAGGTACAGTATACAGAAAAGCTTAATTATTACGTAATGGATTTTGGGGCGAGTTGAGAAAGTAACTTTCAAGTTCTAATTTAGAACTTAGGAATTTTCTAGCTAATTACTAGATTCCGTATTCTCGTATCGTAAGATTCACTCATATCCATTATTCATTATCAATGCACGTTGTTTCAATTATCTTTTACACGTGTTTAATGTTATATAATGTTATCCTTCAAGGCATCTGTGATCTACATCCAACCAATAAGCTTCATAGATGAACTCACTTTTTCGTTCATAATTAAGATTTGCACTTTAATTGCAACTTGTATAATTTCACCATTATCACTAGTTATTCGTCTTGGCTAAAATCGATTGAATATGTAGTGTTGTGGTGATCACAAACTAAAGAATAGCAAGAGTATAACAAAACAGTTTTAGCAGAAAACCCTCCATGAGTGTAACCAGACTCGACTTTTGCGTTAAGTGAGTGTTGATAACTCATACAAGTAGCTACTTAGAAATGTACTTATGTGTGTTTATTCGATTGTTTGCTATTAAATTCATGTCATGCCCATAGTTTCTGGATACTGAAGGTAATGATTGCGTTAAAACATGTAGAAAACATGCGTAGATTTAGAAAAAAGGTTTTGTTTCTCACTATGAAATGAAGACTGATGATGGAAGTAAAGAGAGCAATCATAATAATATAAAATGTTTAATTTCACTGCTTTCCACACAAACTTTCTGTAAAATAAGCCTCTCTATAAAATTAAATTGGATGAAAGGGTAAAAGTGAAATAATCTGAGAGCTAGAAGTTTGAGAATCGAATGTACATTTTTGCAAAGGCCAAATTGACGGTTTAATTTTTCAATGAGGGCCATTGTGGTTGATCACACCACCTTCACTCTTCACCTTGTTGGGCGATTGAGCTTAGGATCATGTAGCAATTTATTTTGTAGTAAAATAAAAGAATGAAAGTTGGATTGTACAGTTGTAGATAAACAAGGATGAAATGGCATTTGATAGTATAAAGGGTACTTGAGAACTCATTAGTTTAATTTACCGCATCTTTCATGTAATTTTAAGTGTATAGCTTTTATAAGTGTGGAGAATTCATGCAGGTATTGCACCTTTTCCACAGTGAATTCAGATTACCTCTGATGTTTTTATGGAAATAGGAGAAACTGTTAGGAATAGTTGAACAAAGGGTTTTGTAACGACTTTAGGTACCCACTAAACCACGTTACTATTTGTACATGTCCAAATTGAAATGGAAGGATCTCATTCACTCATTATATTGTTGTTGTTACATTTTTCTCTTGTTTATAAAGTATCTAATCTATATTATATAGGGTGTTATATGAGTTACGTTTACGTACCATTTGATGCAAAGTTTGACTGATTGATTGACTGTTCGTGGTCATCATCATCATCATCAAATGATTAAGTCCCTTGTTGATTTCATGCGTAGATACACAGATGACAGTACGTTGTATTAATATTATCTAGTTTAAGATTGAGTAAGAGCGACAGGACTTATATATACATGCATAAAGTACCCAAATGCTATATACATACATACACAATGTGGATTTACATTATTAGTAAGGTTATAAAACGTTTTAAAAATAGACACATAAATGGGTAAACAACACGTACATATTACGAATATTTCTTGAAAAGTTATATGCCGAATATTTGTTAAGAGGTTTTAGTGAAAGTAAAAAAAATGCTAAAGAAATTAAAAGTTTACGGGCTTCAGTCAGCGTTGATTATCACAAGGACTGGGTTACTTCATTCAACGTAAAGAACAAGATTCATAAATATTATTGACATTATTATGTTTGAGAAAAAATGGAGAAGCAGTGTCATTTTTACTAATAAAAAGTATTTTACTATCGAATTACTACAATCACACAATTACACCTTTTAACCCTTAGAACACTACTAAACGGGACAAGAATTCACAGATTAGTAATGCTAGTTTGTGTTTGCTAAACTAAACTACTTATTACATATAATCCGAAAGACTTGAATTGGAGTACAAAGGCATGTAAAACTATTTATACAAAATATCTTGTACTAGGTACATAGAACAGTTTGGAGCTCAAATATTCAGCTCGTGCATATATATATGAATATGACTCTGAAGCAAACCACGCTATGCAATGCTTGATTGCATACTATTATATTGGGTCTAACCAAATTGAACCAAAAAATGATTAATTTTCAAGGTAATATATGTATTTGAGATCAGTAACTTACAAACTCGTTCTGTTGGCATCTAGACACATATCGAATGAATGTTCCGAACGGAAAACTACAATTGAAGTCTTTTGATACGTTACGTAAGTCGTTAAGTAAAATAAAAATTAACAGTTACAGCTATACACAATGAATAAGGCAAATGTTTTATTTTACTACTACTTAATTTAATGTTATATGGAGATAATATTGTTGTTAAATTATCCAATGTCCATGTGTTTTGACTACTTATATTGAACTATTTTACTGAGATTAATATTGTTGTTAAATTATCCAATGTCCATGTGTTTTGACTACTTATATTGAACTATTTTACTGCTAAGTATATATATACTGACTGAAAATGACTTGCGTGTCTGATAGCGTGGAGAAAATGGGATGAGGATGAGGAACGGCATGAAAAGAACGTATTTAGTAAACATTTTTTAAGAAACACTTTCATGTGGTATACGTCTTTTGACGATGAGTGGCTAGAAATGAAAAAAAAGCTATTGAATATTTATTTATGGAAATAATACAAAGTCCATCATACATAAAGCACATAATAATGAATAAGTATCTCGAAAAAGTGTAACGTATTTGATGTATATTTTAGAAATGAAAAAAAAGCTATTGAATATTTATTTATGGAAATAATACAAAGTCCATCATACATAAAGCACATAATAATGAATAAGTATCTCGAAAAAATGTAACGTATTTGATGTATATTTATTTAATGCAACAAGGTCGTCACATTTTGTCTTCAAATTTATGTACACGTTGCCCCATAATATTTTTTAAGGTATTATATATAATTCGATGTTCGAGAATGTTGAACTGGACTGTACGGAAATGTTTGTGCAAAATTTGTAGTGATTATATTCAGCCAATAGTTTGTGTTGACTGATAATATAAATTTATGGAAAGGACTATATAGAAAGTCTTGTTTGCAAAGTATAACTATGTATAGTGTAAGTAAATTGAATGTTAAATGTGAAACTCACTATTTTTTGACCATGTATTAGTACTTATATACAAAGATACTACTACTATGCTACTTTATTGCGCAGCGTAAAAAATTATTGTACTAGTGTTGAAAATAAATACATGTCCGTTAATAACATTTCTTGAAAAGCCTTTCACCTTTCTTTTTAGATCAAACTGATCAAAGTCCACAAACAGCAATTATTACTTTAGTTGTCAGTTCTTCTTTTCAACATCTTCATTGAATGGACTGAATTCATTTCAAGCACAAATTGGAATTGCTGAAGCATATATACAACCCAGGGCAAAAACAAATCCTCTGGGAACAAAAGCCATCTTTTATTTCACGAATTGCACTGCTGTAAACAAAGGACTCCATCTTTTATTACACGAATTGCACTGCTGTAAACAAAGGACAAAAGTTGTTGACCGTTTCTGATGAGCCTTGAAAAAAGCATGAGCATGAGAGCTAAGAACATTTGTTGATTTTCGTGGAAGCACACTTGTTGACTTGTAATTGCACATTTTGCCTTTCATTTTGGAGGAGGTAAGTTGCTCGATTCGTTTTACAAAAAAAATCCCAAAGGTTTTCCCACACATTATGATTTCTTTTTTTTATCAAAGAACGACAAATTACTGCATGCGAACTTTTTCAATTCAAACGTACATGAATTGAAGCAATGGAAAAAACAAACATCTCCTTATCTGCAGTATCAAAGAGGTTCAACAATATATAGCAATCCTAAATCGAATATTAGATGATTGACCCCAATTAAGTTTAGTAATGACGGTGCCACATCATCAATACCAAACTGAACCTTGAAAATAAGAGTTTCAAAATTAATGAAAGGTGGAAAAGCTATATTCCCATGAAATCATCTCCGTCTATCCTTGAAATTTGTGCTGTGCAAACGAAATCGAAGGACTTGATTTGATGATTAGTAAATTATACAACCGTGGTTGTTGATGATAAAAACCAGATCTTCAAGTATCTGGTATAGATGGCATGTTCACACATGCAGATCCTTCTGGTAGAATCCTTCACACATATGTTCTGCCTATAAACCTCCGTACTCAATTCAATTCGATAAAATGACAAATAAACACTTTTTAGGTCCAAAATAATAATCGTGTTGAAAGTTTAGATGGTTAAACATTGAAATTTATTTCAGAAACTGATACAAACTGATGATCATCCGATGAAGTACATAAGACATTGCTTTATAAAACAATTTTGAAACAGCATATCGCATTGCATTCATCTATAGAAAGAAAGTTGTCCAGAAATGCAAAATACCATAGTAAGTAAATGCAAAAAGCACAAGCATGTAAATGTAACACATGTACAAATTTGAAGACTAAGCACTTGTACTGTATCACTCATTCCATTCAAGATTCAAAATGATTCACATACGTAAAAAGTGTTTTCTATCGTCACACTTTCAATCAGAGAATCAGTAACTCATAACTTAGAATGTAATTCAACTGTAAGGACCTTCACTACTGAGTACTGAAGCAAGAAGTACAATATTCATTTCTCAAGGAACAGAACCTGTTGTCGATGACCCACACACCAGTTAGAATTACATGCATACTTGAACTCGTACTTGGAACTTTACGCTTCAAATCAAAATTTAGCAATCTAAATTCCAACGAACAAATAGAGTGTTTCCAACTCACGAATTTAGGTGTCTTAGAATTGCAGTTAGTGCTATATTCGAGTTTAGTGGCAGTTTGTGCAGCGAATTCAACGAAATCATAATTCGTAAAATTGCATTGAATTGCAAAGTTTTGAAATAAACACTTTTTAGGTGTCTTAAAATTGCAGTTAGTGCTATATTTGAGTTAGTGGCAGTTTGTGCAGCGAATTCAACGAAATCATAATTCGTAAAATTGCATTGAATTGCAAAGTTTTGAAATAAACACTTCAATAACACATTGCAGTAACATTTCATTGAAGTTTCAAGCTGGCAACGAAATCTTTATTTTTTATCGGAATTTTTTAAAATATTATTTACGCATGAATACGATTTTTGACCCTTTTGTGCTCGTATAATATCCCGGAATTTTTCAATACAAATTCAGATAAAGATTTTGCCATTTCTCAAACATTTGTTGAAGACGTAAAAATACATTATACTTTCCAGTAACCAACCATTTTTTTGTAACGTCGTATTCAAATCCAAACAAGTCATAGGTGCAAAGATCGAATTGAAATTGCTTTTACTTCTTTACAAGAAGTCACTTGAGCGTTTATAAAGAATTTCCATACAAAGGAGTATTCCATCCTCATAAAGAAGTCCGAATGTCGGGCTTCTTTATCTAGTGAAATTAAGAGGTATCTGAAAGTTTGGAGGCATTTCAAAAACTTAAAACATCATCGAAATTCAGAGTTAGTAGCGCTAGTTTTTCCAATTTATAAAGAAATGACGTCCGTGTTAGAGACGCTTCAATTTTCTCGCCCAACCTCTAAATATATCAAAGGACATTCGAAAAATTTATATTGACGAGTGGACTTTTCGAATTCATTATCGCACCACTACCATTCTTCTCCTTTTGTTCTCCGCACTGCTTTCGTTCCGAGAATATTTAGGAGATCACATAAAATGTGTTCACATGCAAGAAGATCTATCCGACACACCAGTAATACCAAGAAGCGTGCTAGAAACATATTGTTTCATCAGTACCACTTTCACTGTAAGTATACCGCATAACAACTCTTAAGAGCATGCATGCTTTTAGGCTTGTCATATTTCATGTAATCTAAAGAGTAAAATGAGTGAATGATACAGATACGCCTTTCTCTAAAAAAAACAGACATAATGCCATTGTGCCAAACAAAATTCAAGTCTTTGTATCAGTTTATAAAACATAAAAAAGCTCGTTTTTCTCCTCTTTTGTACAATAAGGCTGAAAAAGGTAAAGTGCTACTTACGATTAGTGAGTAGTGGTTAAAATTACGTTAGATTTTGCAATTTATAGAGCGTTTTTGTATCGCAAATGTGCCTTCGTTTATACAACACAAAATTACTTGAGAGTTAGTGCTCAAAACTAATTGAAGGTCCTAAAGGTCTACCCAACATGGACTGTTCAAAAACCAGTTCAAGACGATTTAAGTATGCTGCAGAGTGGCACATTCATCATGATTGAAGCATATCTAATAAATTGTTTTAATTATTATTACATAACTAGAGCATTTTACTTTGTTAGCTGAAAAGAAACTGGAACGTAATAAAAGCGTACGCAATGCAGAAATATTGCCTTCGTAAACAAATTTAAAGATAAAAAATGAAAACGTGAAGAGTCTTAATGATAATAGATCAAACTATTTCCGTTATGGCACAAAAGAGCGCTTATATAAATTCTTGTTAATTAATTTCTTTGATGATCGTCATCGTCCTTGTCCTTTCAACTCTATGCCTTTATTATGGTTTATTGTATGCCGTTTTCTTTCCTATTTGACTATTTATAGGTTCCTTATGAAAAATCCCAACGTTATAAGATTGATCGAAGATTATCAACTCTGGTAGGAGGACCGGGCTATATTGCAGGGAAAAATGAAAGAGTTTATCATGCATACTATCAATGGGTTCCTTTTTTCCTTTTCTTCCAAGCTCTCATGTTCTATGCACCCCATGCATTTTGGAAAGCGTACGATTCTGGAAAAGTTAGGAATCTCGTGCAGGATTTGAGCGTAAGTTACAACTGTAGATCCTACACACAAATATATGTATAATGAAAATGCATGAAAAAATACAATGAAAATGAAATACGTCAGTGGAATTTAACTTGTTGTTCTGTTAACTACTATATGTACTTTCTCCTTCATCTACAAAACCTTCATTCAGGATTTAAAAAAAGAACAACTCACAAAATTTTATTTTAACATTTGGATTTATTTCTACTTACATGAATGGAAACAAATGTATAAAAAAGGATAAAAGGGTTTCTAAGAACCCAATAAACTTTGAAGAGTCAGAAAAGTTTGAAATGTCTGACAAAGAGACGGATTTTCTATTGTACTTACCATATACAATTGTATTTTTTCAAATCAACTCCCTAGATGAAGAAGTACATTCTCGAAAAATCTGGAAGCAGTGAAAAATGTTCTCATACATCACAAATCGCACGATATCTGGTGCAATCAAAAGGACATCATGTGGGATGGGCAGCCGCATACGTACTTGCTGAATTCGGAAATTTGGTAGTTGTATTGGGAAATATGTATCTCACTGACTACTTTCTCGGAAGAGAATTCAGCTCTTTCGGACCAAAAGTATTGCAGCTCATTGATGAAGATCCAGAATCGCGTGTAGATCCCATGACTAAAGTTTTTCCAAGAGTTACTAAATGTAATTTGAATACGTTTGGTCCGTCAGGTAAATAATATTTTTTTAGCTTACATCCCCGCTGGTTGATTTTTTATGGAAAAACCTACATGTTACATATATCTGAAGCTCACAGAGAATAGGATTGGGATTGTTAAAATGAGAAACACAAACATATTTGATGAATATATGCATTTCATTTCAGGAAGCATCCAGAATTTCGATGCTCTTTGTGTTCTGTCCTCCAACATCCTAAACGAAAAGATTTTCACGTTTTTGTGGTTTTGGTAAGTAGACTTATTCTAGTATATGTTATACGTTGGTTTAGTAGTGGCATTATTTTTTGTATTTTCTAATTGAGCATTGTATTGAATGAATGAATTGAACATTCTGTAGAGCATTGAATTTCCTAAATGAAACAGGTTGTAATTGATACAGCTTTGTACTATATATGAAAAGCAAATACACATGCTTTTAATATACATTTTCTATTATTCCATATCATGTTTTTGTTCGTTCAAAGGTTTGTTCTTGTAGCTGTGATTACAATCCTCTCTTTCATGTATCGCATTGCCTTTATGTTCTCATTTGGAATGAGACTGAGGGCCCTTGGATCAGCTAAGGATTTTCCGGAAAAGTCTCAAGGAAAGAATGTTGTTGCTCATTTGGGAAGGAGCGACTGGTTGGTTTTACGTCTTCTCCGTCTAAATATGGACTCTGTTACTTTCTACAAGCTTATAAGAAACATTCATGAAGAAATGATGCACAATTGAAGCTATTGCTGCCAGCGTCCGAAATTAACTAACGGAATTTATATATTATATGGGAAACGGCATTTTATGTAAACACCATATCTTTATACAACAAATCATGTTATTTAATTTAAACCGAAATATCGAATAGTGCAATTAATTTAGAATTATTTCATATGATACGAGAAAGCTTTAAAATACTTCCTGGTGAGTGTGTAGAAGAAAGTAGGGATCAAGTTTGTGCATAAGTACTACAAGAATAGTTTTTAGACCGTTTGCATATTATTTTCTAGCCAAACATAGTACACTACACACCAAAGTAAATTCGCGATTGCGAAATCTCGCTAATCCACATACGTACATACCTTTGGTACACACGTGTGCATCCTATTTTGTGTGCGTAGTTCATACTATGAATTTAATTTCACAGAACTTTAAGTCTTATATTTTGTAGCCGCTGCCTTTTGATGGTATTCCGGTATATTTTTAGTTCATGGTAATGGGATTAGTTATCCTTCAAATTTCCAAACCACTAAGTTCATGAATTGTATTGATCAAATTAGAATGACAAAGCTTCTAGTATGTGCATATTTGATACCACTATTGTTATCGCTATCACATTACATTATAGAAAAAGTTTTTGTTCATAAGCAGTAAACACATTATGCATGCTCATACATGAGTCATTACAGATAATATTCAGTAAACGAACTTTTCTATAAATTATAAACTGTTTACCGCAAAACCCACGAACATGTTTACTCCAAAAACATGTTAAAATGTAATTCAACATTCTACAGAAAATAGATTATGAACCTTATGAACGCGTTTCTAACAAAAGGAAGCGTATTTGTGTTGTAATTTTTTCAAAAAATAGATTATGAACGCGTTTCTAACAAAAGGAAGCGTATTTGTGTTGTAATTTTTCTTTTAAAAGGATTACCAAGAATATCCTTTTGTATTTTACGACAATAGTGTATTCTTTTGCTGTGTATTAGATGCGTTCTCCTAAGAGAAAACAAGTCTAGGGGAAAACTGGAAAACAACGGTTGGAAAAGAGAAAAAAATGTGTGATATAAGTTTGTCGTACGATCTTACTTTTCTGTTTAAACATCAACATGATTTTATGTAATAAATATGTTACTTACGTTGGTACTATTGTACTTTTCGTATGCCATGTATGTATATAACGAGGATTCATATCATAGTTCAGTTTGAATCATGTATGAAAGCAATTATAAGATATAGTGAAGAAAAAATTAATAAATGATTTGAACAATTCAATTTAAAGGTAATCTGTTTGGGTATCCCTACTAATGATTTAAGGAGGTAAAAGTTATCTCTAACGAAATTCTGCGTTATTTTTTCTTGCAGCGTACCATAAAATTATAATGTTAAAAGGTTTGAAAGTATATTATCAAGTTAGAAAAGTTTTTTTCTCTAAGCATAATCTATATATTGGTGCTTATTGGAAACTCAGTAAGTACTATCACCATGTTCTGATCAGTTATTCTGATTCGATGATTATTTACACATACTGTGCATTTTCACTATCAGCTCACACTCAAACACTAACTAAAGTAATTGACATTGTGACATTGACATAAGGGATTAAAAGCACTGCTTTCTATCTACCTAGTTGGAAATTTTCGTGTATTCAAGTGCTTTCTCTGATATTCAATTGCTTGCAATGCATCGCCATATTCTGTCATTTCGGGTTACCAGTTGCCAAAACACTCGAGGCAGTGTTTACTTTAAATTAATAAAAAAGGAAAAAAGTCAACGAGACCGTCCACGCCCACCCACTATGTTCTTATTAACCTAATCTGCATGTTGGCATCAAGTATAACTAATTGATGTCGGTATGTAATATGTGGAATGCAGAACGTATGTAATGGCCAATCATAACATCATTGATATCACATGGATTCCATATAATAAAGAAGCTATAATTCCCGTCTTTCCAAAGTAGTATTGAAGTTAACGTTTTAGAATTCTCATTAGAATCCCTTAATGTTCGAGTTTTTGTAAATTCTCACAGACAAAAACAACGGATTGTTTTATAAG
>JAANSM010001095.1:0-20860 GCA_036850725.1 Orchesella villosa | reverse complement strand
AGTTTTTTCCAAATATTTAGTCCTCTAATGTCGATATATTAATTTATTTAACACGCATATCTTGTACCTAAATTTAAGTTAGACGTTTGTTATTAAAACTTTACTGCTGTATTCAGTATGATGTTATGTTTTATGAATGTGCCAATTAACATTAAATCCCTAGAAGTATCCCCCAATCAAAAGGGTTAGAATAATGACACCCGTTGGTATCTGGATATCATTTTTGATAGAATTGACAATATCAAATGAAATAAATGAAAAGTTTGTTATAACATGGAATGTTTTGCAGAAAATTGTTCTTATATAGCATCGGTATTGACCTTATAAATCAAATACTGTATCTTTGTGGGCACAACTGTTATGAAATGGATTCTTCGAAATTTCGGACGTGTACAGTGTGCCTCCACCTAGAAACAGGTAACTGTTGTCTGAATTTAAAAATATTTCGGCATGTCATTTGCATATACAGATTTTCTTCAGATGTCAGACGCATTTGGTACCCAAATCGAATCGGACTTTTTTTTGTATCCCTTTCAGTTGTTCATCTATACATCATAATTCGCTACTTTAGTATGCATCTTATTATATGCATTATTTTATTGGGCTATCCGGAACATTATGGGTTTGTTGTCCTGTTGGTCGAGAAAACCGAATCTATTCAACACAGTCTTGTTTTTATAATACTAAAAAAGTTGGTGTGGTCTAGTTGTAGGATATTTTTTTGGATGTTGATGATATGAATGCTATGCTAAAGCCTCAAGGATTCACTCCATACTGCTATCTACGTATTCCTTCTCCTCTACTCGTGCAACGTAACCTATTGTACACGCTCTTGAGCATGTATTACATTATTTTTTTTGCACTCAATCAATTACTTCCTGTTCCTGGACACTTCTTGATTACTTCAATTGTTCATAAATGTCATAAAGGAAACATGGATTAACAGTTTTCTTGACCGATGCGAATTTTGAAATCATTTACTATTCAATTGTGAGTAAAATCACCAGAATATCCTAAAACCTAAAAACTCAACTCTCAACTATAGTACTGTGATTTGGGTGCACCAAAACATGTGAGATTGTTTTGGTAGGATCAGCAACTTCTTGTACATTTTCTCTCAATTCTCCACAGGTTGCTACTCCTTTAAATCAGTCCATTACACGGGTGCTCCAATAAACGTGGTATCCAATATCCTAATGATTTAATTGTATTAAATCAAAGTAAGATTCTGATTTTAACTAAATACAGAATCAGACAGAAAACCACATTTTATTCTTTCATCTCCAGTCTCGCCAAACCAAACCACGATGGAGACATCATTATCAGTAAGATAGTCAATAGTTCTCATTCAAACTCAAATTATAAATAAATATACACTTTACTACATGTTCAATGAGTGTTAAATTAGCATAATTATGACCCAGTGATGACTTAACACTAGTTCTCAATCTGAACGAAATTTATTTTAAATTTATGTCCAAATTACCTTGTAATTAGCTGAAGCTACTGTAACACCTTACCTTACCCCCAAACCACACCAAGTTGTGCTATTTTGGCTATTATATTTATGCCTCCCTGCCCCTGCCCCACACTTAACCTGACCTTAAGTTTTCTTATAATGGCAAAAGAGTGAGGAATTTTAACATTGGATATGAGTCTATAATGTACTGGAGGTCGAATTTTCCAAGTCAAAGAACACAATATTTGTACTTTTTTTGTATAGGTAAAGTACACATAAACATAACTTATTTCCTGTGACCTTGAACGCTTTAAGTTACCAAGTCGCAAGAATTTGGTGCAGTCGTGTGCTTTTGTATGTTACTGTGATTGTGAATTATGATTATAGTATGCATTTTGGTGTTCCCTTAATTACAATCCTTGAGACGGGACCGTGACGGCTCACGGGACAGAGTCCAGGCTAGTAGGGTGTCCAATTAGTAGTAGTCAAAATCAAGTTTTAAAATTACTTTACCGATTACGTTTTGCATCTTGTTCTTTGAAAGTCAAAAGTAGAGCATTTTTAATTTCGATTAGAAATCGGAGTGATAATTAGCATTAGTTATTTTCGTGCACTTCAAAGCAGTTGCTTCGAGTTGGTGACAAGTTTGAATTCCGTGACCCGCTGAATTTCGTAGCAGTGACTTTTTAGAAACATTTGGTTTAGTTGTCATTGTGAATAGGGTGACTATGATGCATGATGTCATGTAAAACAAAAGACACCTTGGCACTTTTCTGAACATGACATCAACATAGTAGTATATTATGCATTAAAATTAACTCATTCAATATTACTAATTTTTTGTAGCAGTTCATAGTGTCATGTGATACCTGTGATACCTACTAAATTGCTTAACTTTTTAAAGTCAGTTTTATAGTTTGTGCACCTGTATATACTTTGGAAATTGCATGAACACAAAATTGTATTGAAATACATTTAATTTAAAAGTATCATGACCAGTCACCAGTCACATGTGGGTATCATTGAAATTGAACAGTGAAAGTTATAAGATAATAAGCCCTATTAAGTTGCACAATCAATTAAGGTTTTGAATAGTTTCGAGACATCTTATATGAAGTAGGTTAAGTACTTAATTATGTACTAACAATATTTACAAGAAGTTTATCGTGTTCAAGCTACTTAGTCACGTCACATCACAAGTCACAATGATTCCAATTTTCCAACTTTTGACTTTGTGATTAAAATGTTGAATGAATAGAAGGGCAGTTTTTGATATTTGATACATATTTATGTTATGGTGTACTACGTAGGTACGTATTGAAGTAATGTAGAAGGTGTTTGACAAATTTTGTCAGAGACGATTACACATCACAGTTCAGTTGATATAAAAATTAGCAAGAAGTAAGAACCTTGAAAATCACGGTTTCACCATGTTCTCTTTCCAGGAGGCGGTCCAAGTGACATCTTCGGAATCCGAACTGGTCAGTCTTAATTTTTTTCCTGATTTTAATCAAACTGTGCAGTTTGGTTTCTTCATTAATTAATATTATTAACATTGGCATTATTGAATAAAGAGGAAGGTCAGGAATCTGGCTAGAATATACCATTATAATCAATAAAATTTAGATTATGCAATTAGTAATTAAATAGTGAATGCATGCTCGTATTTGCCAAAAACCCGAACACCGAAAGTAAATATTTTGTTTGTATATTCAATATTAATTGCTATTTATTTTGTTGCCACTATTTTTTACATCATCCATCAACTCCATTACGCTAAAAGTGGAACTCATGTTGGCCACTGGTCACGTTTCTTTCTTGAATGCTTTGTTTGAATTTTAAACTCGGCTTTTTTTAGTTATTAGATAGGTTAGTAGTAAATTATAATTTATCTTTCTGAAGTTTCCATTCTGAAAGTGTGCCTTGTTCTGCTCGAAAATTTATTGTTATATCTGTAGTTCCGATTTATTTATTTTCCTTTCAAGTTTCAAGGGCAGAGTGTACTTTGAAGTCATAATAACTATTTTTAGAGCGGAAACTTAATTCTAGATGTAGTTATTATCTGTGATGATTTGCTGTATTTGCTTGTCTAGAATGCTTCTCCCCTTTCCCCGTTTTCCCTGCAATAATGAGCTAAGACACATTCAACATTCTTTTGTGCACACTTCATTTGACTAAATAGTTGATTTGTTGTCGCATCTCCGGTTAACGCTTTCATGAATGAAATGAGTTCTTATTTTGTAAGTTTGTGACGCTGTTCAGTATTTTGATAATTTGGTGGAGGGGATAGTTTTTTACACGTTTATGTTAATTTTAATGTTTAATTAAGTATTATTTAAATTAATTATTTAATTAATTTTAGCCTGACATGGTACCGGTTTCAATACGCTCTACTGTGCCGGAGGTCCAACATCACTGTCTAGAAAAAGTCCTTGCAGGACTTTTGTTAACGTGGCAAGAATTTCTTCAGTTATTTGATGTTAGTAAAACAAAATCAAAATGTATCTCTTGTGGTGGCATACGAACAACGCTGATGATGGTATAATAATCAATAAATTTGCTATTGTTTCAGATTCGACTTAATCCAAATGAGTACTTTATTCGAGGAGCAAATGGCTCCAAGTCCGACCTCACGCAGAAGGTATTGGGGTTAAATAGCATGTTTCTCTGAATCTTGAATATTTTTGTTATTCTATATCAAAGCTAATGTATTCTTCGTTTGGGTTTCACGTAATTTGTGCAGATTGGAGACTACGTTAGTTCACAAAAGCGAAAAATGAAAACGTATCCTGTTACTTTGGAACGAGTAAATGGCACGAACGAGGTCACCGGTGGAGCCCAGGAGGTAATGAATACAAACAGTTCTGCCCATTCCGTGTTGCTGAGGAATGACATTGTTGAGCAGTCGTCGGAAATGCATCAGAACGAAATTAAAAACGTATCTTCATCATCAACTAGTAAAAAGTTCAAATTACTCGATGGGGATAAGCGACCCGTAAGTTGAAATATTAATGCTAATTAAATGCTATATGCGTAACAGTGTTCTATGCTTCTTGGTCTGAAAATATTATTTAAATAATTTGTGATTTTGAGGAATTAATGACATTTATTTATGAATTTGGAATTTTTTTGAAGAAAAATCATCGAAAATCCAAAGAATCCCTTGACAAAATAGCACAGAATATTCTTCAGTCACCGACTTCAAAGTTTCCAAATCCTTCTAACAAAGTGGAAACACAACGTACTTCAGATACACGATCTCCATCCCCACCAAAGGATAGTGATAGAACTGATGATAGGAGGAATGATTGTTCCTCCTCACCATCTGATTCTTTAGAACAGACGGCAACGAAAATAATACCAGGTGTTCAGAAACGAAAGAGTCTGAGCGTTGACCGCCGTCATTCCAAGGAATTCGCATCATCCTCAAGTTCAGTAAAGAAGTCCAAGAAACCAAGACTTAAGTCTAGAACAGTTTCTCGCAGAAATACTAACGAAACCGTATGTGACGCAAACTTATGTAGACTTCATTTTATCATTTTTAATTCAGTGATTTGAAAGTAGTTTAAATTGAAAATATTACCGTATATATCACACAATTTAGGACTCTAGCAAGGAAAGTACAGATTCAGATGAGGATGAAGGACCTCCTACTAAAGCCAAAAAGAAGGTTTTGAAGCAAATGGTTCTCCAATATTTAGCAGAGAAAGTTTCTGCTCGAAGTGTAAGTGTCTCATCAATAGTTCAAATTTTAAAATTGTTCGCAGCTGTTTAGATTTGTTAATTTTTTTTGTACAGATGCTGCGACTTAGAAGCGAATTAATGGATCTTCGAGAACAAGAAAAGTATTTCAAAGTAACGTCCGTTGTTCCAATGACGGCAGGAATGATGGAGCAAACGTTTTGTAGAAAACTACATGAGTAAAATATGCTTTTATATAATAGTGAAAGATCTTCACTGCTATTTCACTAATCAGTCTTAGCTAAGCAAAATGCAAAACTAAAGTTGCCTTAAATGTGTTTTTTTACGATTGAAGGTTTATTAGTTTAGTATCGTGAAGGATTCTTACAGGGTCCACAATCGTGGCTCAGAGTTATTTTATTACAATCTAGTTACACTTATATGGACTATTGTAGCGTTTTATAAAATTATATTTTTATCCTTGAAGGAATGCTTTGTTATATAACAAATATTTTTAATGGCACATTTTAAATTTTCTGCACGTTATTATACTGAGTACGCATCAAAGTACTATGTGTACTGCTAATAAACAAATTGAGAAAATAGAAAGACGATGATGTACAGCATAATTTTTACTGGGATGTAAACTTTCTAGTAGTGGCTTCCTTGGTTTGGGTTTTTTCTTCTGATCCTCAATTGTTGTCGGTGTTGACTTCACAGTAGTAGCATCAGGGAATATTAATGTTTTTGGCGGTGGTTGCACAATTTGCGTTCCCTTTGTGAGGGGACAGTAACGTTGCGGACAATCGTTAGGATCGTCAGCTTTTTTACATCTATTCAAAACAAAAACTTCACCCACCGGACAGAACGCCACTTGCGATTCCACTCCATTAGGTGTTTGAATGCATCGCGAAAAATATTCACAGGTTTCGGCAACAGGATATGATCCAATACTCGGGCATTCTAAATTCTTAGTTAAAACCTAAAAATAAATTGTTCGTGGAAGTTAATCAAGTAATTAGAGATTTCGAATTGTACGTTTTACCTTGCGTTTTGATAAAGATAAACAAATTAACCACGTTTTTCTCACCATTTGACAATCATGACTAGTTGTACGTTTCAATTCTTTAAAAACATGAAGTGGCAACGATTTCTGTTGTAGTAAAATAAATATAAGTAACAAAAACGACCTGGATAATTCCATTGTCGATTTCAGTTCTAGCTTAGCTCTGTTGAGCTAAGTAATAAATATGCTTGTTCTTTTTGAGTAAGGGCAATCAGCGTCAGTCGTTTACATCTAAGTCGGTGATTAATAAACAAAGTGCGGCAGACATTTTTCCAGACGCTCGATTTAATGGACGCATAGTGTCGTGCAATCGCGAAGAAACTGCAACGTTTACCGCAATGATGCATGATGATGACATTTTTTACTCTACTTTAGAAATATAACCTTTTTCCTTTTAATAGTTGATAGTTGTGCTAATTAACTGTTTGTAAAGATTTGTTTTTATGTGATACTTGGCTTGTGATGTAAATTTTTTAATTTCAACATTGCATTGAAAGCGTTTCAATTATAATTGCATCCATTAAGTAATTGAATTTCCAGACAACAACACTATCAACTGGAAGGACACCATGTTGTAAGGTAATATGAAGTATACGGAAATGCATAGGTTATTTTCCAGGAAGGGTATGTACCGTACGTACTATGTACTGCAAAGTCGCTATAGCTGAAGCAATGAGGAAAACTATATACTTCGTATTTATAATTTGGGTCCACTTGGGAAACCAATATGACACTTCAACTTCCTACCTGCTACTATCACTATCACGTACATAGTTATTAACTGTGGAAAGTTTGATACATCACCTCACCAATCACCACAGCATTGACATAAGTAAATGGACTTCCTTGCGAAATGCATTAAGAAATAACAAATAACCAGCATCAGGGTTATTGACTTTATTAGGTTAGAATTTTCGGGTTACGCTGCATCACTTTGATCTTTTGCAACCCAAATATTATCGCGAAGTGTGTTAAATATGTAAACTTAATTACAAGATAACCAGTGTAGAAGTTTTACCTGCACGCTCATTTTACGCAGTGCAGTGCATTCAATGTATTTTACAAAGAGAAACCATTTTAGTGTCCAGATTTGTATAATATTATTTATTTACAAAAATTTGCATGGGTAAACACTATAACTGGTGGTAATGCAATGTTCCTGAATCCTGGAAGGAATCCAGTTAATAATTTTTATCAAAAAATGCGCACAATGCACAACTTAGAATAAGAAATTTGGAAATTAATAAAAAACTAGACGATCCAGAGTTTTTTTCTTTTTGAGTCATCGACATAAACTGCTCCGAATGGACCGTTTCTTGACGTTGAGACTGCTGCGTACTATAAGTGATAAGAAAACGTTGAAATTAAATTTTAAAAAACAGTCATTCAAGTATACTTTGAAGTAACCAGCTAACTGATCTATAATGCCATAATTCGTATTTTACGTGTCATCCACACGGGTAGTAGTTTCACTTGCTGGTTCAGTAGTATCTGATACAGATGGTAGAGTCACAAGTGGTACAAATTCTACAGGACGAACTACATCTTTCCTTACATCGTCATTGTAATTAGGTTTTGCATCACTTCCTATTTCGTTTCACATCTGAAACTAGTGACAATAATGGCAAACTTTCTATATTTAAATTACTGAGAAAATTGTATAACATATTTATGACCAACATTTAAAAACTTACGGTCAGGAATTCTACATGTGTACTGCGGGCAGTCGGATGTATTTGTATTAGGAATGCAAACGCCTCCGACAAAATTGTAGCCAAGTGCACAATATTCCATAAACGGTTGAATATACGTATTGCTACGTATGCATTTGAAAGGTACTGTACAGTTCCCAGGTTTCGGAAACGCTCCTGTTTCATCACATTTTGGAGAATGTTGGTTCATAACTTGTTCAATGAACCGTGGGATGATCTTGAATTAAACGTTCAAAAGACATCAAATTAAAAATTCATTATGTAACTCAGCATTTACAAGCTCAAATAATATGCTTTGCATATGTCAAACAATAGAAATATATTTATACGAAACTTAAAGTTGAACATTGTAATTTATTTGTGATAAGAGATCTCAACTCTTTTAGATGCTTCTCATGTAAAATATGAAAAAAGAATTCCAACAAAAGTCTTTTAAAGTTCAAAAGATGCTCTCAACTTCTTTTGAAGATCTAGTGAAAAAGCAAATCCACGTACGTCATACGTGTGCTTGAATGATTTTAGGATATCTGCTTTTGCCATATTTGCTTTTGAGATTCTATTGTATTGTAAAATGCAATTGGAAATATATTATAAGTAATTCAACTGACGGATGTAGAGCTTACATGATCACATGTTTGATACTCTTGCAACGTGCTGTAATAGTCGATTCCGTTTGGAAATGCAGATCCGGGACGAAATAGAAAGTTTGAAAATGTAATTCCCAAAATCATGAGTAGGGCATGAGCCCTTTTGGGAAATCGTGCCATTTTTACGTTTATTTTTATCGAACTGACAATGACACTCACAAAATTGATGTAAATTCCAACAAATTTGATGACTCAAGACACTATATCGAAATGGGTTTTTGTCTACTATTTTGTGGCAATAAAACAAAGGACCAATATTTCGTTTTTTGGGCAAACCTCATTGAGTAATGGAAATACTGAGGTTTTCCTTCACACATCACCAATTTTCCATGCGAATGGATGTGCCATTCCAGTAAAATGATTTTGTTTTACCAAGGCGGTTTCATGATCGTGGAGTCATTTTTTTGTATTGATAGAATAGCATAAAGTCATTGGAATACTACGATCGATCTGTAACCCCTGTAAGACAAATTATGTAATCTTTTGGTATGGAAAGAAAAGGCGTTTTATGTCTTCCATATGTTGCTCATTAATATGCATACCTCGAAGGGAAAAAAATGCTGGATATGGTCGATTAGCATACTTAATACTTTATTTATACCTTGGAAGTACAAAAAAGGTAACGAGGTGCTATAGATCTGACTAACTGACGATGAGCATTCAAGCACACAACGTAGCAGGGGTTGGGTGAGGTAGGGAATAATGTGATCAGAAGAGAGACAACAATCATTGTCACTTTTCGCCCTACAACATACAAAGATAATGAGGTCCTAATTCTACTCAATACTGTAGATACGAAGTGGTACCACTCTTGTATTATTCCAGTAAACTTGTCAGTGTGTTATTGTAAAGACAAAGCAAATGCTCTACATTGAGCTTTAACGATAAAATAAAAAAAATAGGTGGATTACCATGAGTGGTGCCATAAAGTAGAAAATTAATCAATGAAGTGTACAGGACACCTATAGAAAGTCCCTGATTATGATGTATGCGAAAACACTTATGAACATTTTCTTATATATCATATATACTTTTCGTTCTTGTTCACAAGCAATCTCAACTATTTATATTCATCTACTCCAACCTACTTTGTTACATTCATCCATCCGTGATACATTNTTTTTGTCATGCTTTTTGTTTATGCAAGTATGCCTATAAATTTTGCACGAATCTAGATACATGCTTTGTGCAGACGTTTATAGTACAAAACAAAGATATTATATATATATGAAACATTTGAATTTGATTGCTTCATACCGTTTTATTGTAAAAGATGGAAATGATGGAATGTTCGACTTAGATGAATGAAATTCTGGCTAGTCCTAAGATTCTTATTCGCACATTTTACATACTCTCATTATGAAAAGAAGACATGCTTGTGTACATTGCTGTATTTTTACATCAAAACATGTTTCATCTTCTTAAGGTGAAAACGCAAAAATCTGAAGCATTCATGATTACGTAAACGAATGTATATATAAGTACAAAATTATGATATTTAATAGCACAGAGTTATAGATTCAACCCCTTCACACGGCACCGTTTAATTCAACAAAAAACGGGTTGAGTGCCCTGGTTCTGGCTATTGAGCACACATGAGCCTAAGTATATATAAACATCAAATCTATAAAATGCAAACCCGGAAATACGGTTGAATCACCAAAAGCTGTGCTTCTCCTTTGAGAATACAAATTATGGGAACTAATCTGTACTGGCTTTAGTATAAATATTCGAATGATTTGATTTCTCTATAAAATTCTTTATCAAGAGCAAACAGGAGCATTTATATTGCCAAAGAAGGACGAACCAACAAACAGTGATTTGAACGGCACTCATAATCTGAAGTACAAAGAAGAAAAACTGTCAACACTTCAACATTGGCGTCTTTCCAGACAGTTGGCGTGTTTTTTGTCATATCGACATTAGTATTAATTTTGCAAGCTGCAGAAAATGTTACCGAAAAAGTCAAGACGGAGAGACAGTCACATCAACAAGCTCAATCAAAAGAATCGTAAATCACAAACCAATCTTGGCATTGCATACTTAATATAATATTATGTTTATTTTTTATCATATGAGCATGTTATAGACTTTTATTTGATTTAGTTATTGGTAAAACGAATACGCAGAGCTTCAATATTATTGTTGTAGCTACATGAATTTTCACTTTATATTTATTTATTTTCATTTCTAGGGCTGCCGTACTTTTAGGGCAAATGCTGAGGCAGTTCTTGGAAGCCAACTTTCGGCGGCTTTCATATGAGCTGAATTCAACGCAAGCTAACATTTTCCAGGAACTTACTTTACTTCAGAGTTTGCAAAACGATGTAAAAACAATGCAACACACTTTGTCACAATTGGATATGATAAAAGAAGCCGTTTCAGATATTAAGTTTGTGAAAGACGTGTTTGCAGACACACAGTACATAAAAGAGAGTCAGCAAATATACGCAAAAAGGCAGGTTGACACATTACTCCAGCTAATCCAATTGTCCTACTCTGGAGCCTTGATGGTATGATGACGTCTTTGTAAAAGGATCTAATGAACATCTTGAAGAAGCAAAGCATGTTTGCAAAAGGGATTGATTACTACTATATCGAAATGTACTTTGTTTAGATTGGCGATGTGCATGATAGAATCGCAAAAAAGCAGAACTGCTTAGATCTTAGAAACATGGGGAAGAATGCAAGTGGCCTGTATACGATATGGCCTCAAGGATCCTACAAAGCAGGAGTTGAAGTTGGTGACTAAGTGCTATAAATAGCTTATGTGTTAAGTTAAAAGTGTTTGACAGGTAAAATGTAAAATGTGACTATTTTTCAAAGGTACATTGCGACATGGATATTGATGGAGGTGGATGGACGATAATACAAAGACGTGGATTTGGTTCTTATGGCACATCACGTCAAATTAATTTTAATAGAACGTGGGTGGAATACGTCCAGGGGTTTGGAAACGCGTCTTTAGACTACTGGTTTGGTAATTAAATTGGGAGCTTGCCTTGTCTATATTAATTTGGCTTACGTTTAGAGTATAGAGTATCACTAATTTATTGTACTGTTATATATTGAGTCAAAGTTAAGATTATTTTTCTCTGACAGGCTTAGAAAACTTGAGGGGACTTACGAAACATTGTCCATACGAGCTTTTGATCAATATGACAAATTGGGAAGGAGAAAATAGATACGCATTATATGACAAATTCTACATTGGCAGCAGTTTAGATTTGTATCGACTCTTTGTGGAAGCTCACTCTGGTACTGCCGGTGAGTATGAAACGTAGGTATGAGTATTTGTACATGTGAATGGAAATAGAATTCAAGTTGCCTCTCTCACGTAAAAGATCTGTTTGTTAGAAGATTCCTTATTATACCATCACAAGAAGCAGTTTTCAACGTTTGACAGGGACAATGACGACAATTGGGGTGAGGCAAACACCAACTGTGCGGAAACTTATGGAGGAGGATGGTGGTTTGGAGATTGCCTTCGAGTGAGTAAAAGCACACGCGAATCTGAGCACTTTTTTGCTTTCAATAATAAACAGAAATGATGTCATGCTTTTGGTTTGACTTGCTGCTCCCTATTTTTGTTCTTTAGTCTAATCTGAACGGAGTGTACTTCCAAAACGATGGCTTTCTCAGGAAAGATAAACTGAATGGCATTCGGTGGAACTCTTGGACAGGAATGAAAGAAAGCTTGAAAATGACGGAGATGAAGATTCGACCGAAATGCGGCTTTTTTAGCTTCTAAGGAGTTGATATGAATTCAAGTGTTTTTCCATACTAAAAGATTCAATTCAGTCAGACGGCATAACATTATGTAACATTTATATGTGATTGTATGTATCTATGCTTTCTTCAATATTGAATGTGTATCTAATATCTTGCACAAATGTGTTTATTGTTTGTATAAAGATAGAGTATTTTTCATATATATGTCTGTATATATATATAGATATCTGAGTTCATCAAGTCATCAAAAGACGTTAAAATGTTTTAACTATGGATATAGATATAAAATTGTAACACGTTTTTGGTTTCAATATTATTAAAACTTCATTCTTCCTTCAACAATATCTGTGTGCATGGTTTGAGTTAAAAGCACATACGAAGTTCCTTTCAACAAGTAAACTTTGTCTTCAACTTTTGTGACGTCAAATCCTTGTTTTTGATATTCTAACTTTTGCAGCTTGTAAGTCCCTGAAATAGAAATGTATGAAAATAGGAAACTGGAGGTTTGTTTCTCATTATTTGTTGTTTATGACTTGGTTAATGGGCTACCTGTTTTTTCAATCTGATGCAGAATGCGTATAAATAATGGTCGTGCATAAGATGGAAGTGCTTTTGAGATTCCTTGAGCAAGTACGTCTAAATCTATTGATCCATCAGGATCAGCAATTGCTGCCATTCCAGCTCGTCCCTCAGTGCCTATTTCATTTCATTGTTCAAGTTTAAAGATTACAAAAACTAATTAGCACCTAGTAAAGTGGTGGTAATAAATCTAAGAGTAAAATTTACCAGGAACTTCAACACCATAAACAACAGCATCTTTCAGCCCATATACGCTACTTATAACAGATTCCACTTCAGCGGTTGACACATTTTCACCTTTCCATCGGAAAGTGTCCCCTTTACGGTCTACGTACACAAATGTTTAAGTTTAAGCATGCTCGTATGAAGTGTTACTTATAGTATTATAGCATTGCACGCGCTGTGTAGTTACCTTTAAAGTAAAAATACCCAAAAATATCTCTGACAAGAATATCTCCAGATCGAAAGTATGCGTCTCCTTTTTTAAACGCATTTTCCAACACTTTTCCCTTTGAAGAATTTTTGTCCGCATATCTGTAAACAACTTGGTGTTATATATATTTGCTTTTGCGAACACATTTCCCAATTTTATTGACATTGTATTGTATGATAAGTAATGTTAAAAGGAGGTATTTATTTACCCCAGATAATCACGGATTGGATGATTTTTCTGAATTTTGCCAATCAATTCACCAGGCTCATCTGGTTCGCAAATAAGTACCTTCCCGTTTTTACCTCTAATCGGCTCTCCTGTTGCCTCATCTACTTTAATAAGTTGATAAGGTATCAACCAACTCAAATACCATGGGAGAAACCCCACAGCTCCAACTTTATTATCGATATTAACTAAAAAATAGATAAAATTCGATTAAACAAGAGTTCAGCTTGTATATCTATGTAATTTTCAGATAAGAAACTTTCGTTACGGTAGTTAAAAATCCACAGTCTCAACTTACCCATATTGCAATTGCCCTCTGTAGCTCCGTACAACTCATTTATTTGTGGAATATTGAATCGCTTGACAAAGTCAGGCCAAATCTCTCTACGTAGTCCGTTACCAAACATTATTCTAACCTTGTGACTTTTGTCATATGGAGAAGGCGGTTGAGCGATCAAATATCTGCAAATTTCTCCTATGTACTGCGCAGCCTATATAATAAAAATGCAACTTAACTATATTGCTGATAAATTATTGAACTGTACAAATATAAACAGAATTGAATTTTAACATACGGTGACATCATAACGAATACAATCTTTCCAAAAATTTACTTGCGGAGAATTTTTTTCGAATAGCCATTGAAACTCCAAAGCACAATGCCACACCTCCACCTGTTCAAGGAGATCAATGATTTCAATTTGGGTTTAAGATACTTAAAATTTAAAGTATCCGGTAATATTGTAGGTTTCACCAATTCTGTGGAAGTGAAAGTCGCATTACCTAACATATTACCGGCACCATGATATAACGGAAGAGCTGTATATATAACATCATCTTTTCGCAAGCCATGCATGTAAAAGTTTCCTACTGCAGCCATCAAATATCTATCACAAAGTAGAAATTGCACACTTAATACTCATAAAATAATAATTTATCCAAGTAATAAAAATTAGGTGCATAAGATAAAACCTGGAGTGCTTTATGACTGCTGCCTTTGGCAAGCCGGTTGTGCCTATTAATCCAATTTAGTTTTCAATTTTTTATGTCATAAAAGCACATGAAACAAACTAGGAATATACTGTTCTCGTGAGCACTCACCAGAAGTATAAATGTAAAACAGTTTGTCCTGAAATTCAATTTTGGATGGCACGATGGGTTGCGTATCCAACATTTGTTCCAATGCTTTTCCAAGGTGAATAGCAGAAGGTATCGTTGGCATCTCGTTGAGTGAACAAAGACTGTACAACGGAGTTCCTACAAGTCCCCCAATTTCCATCACCTCTTTCAAAGCTTTAACCATCAAGATATATATGTATTAGGGTTCAAGAGTATTATCAACGTTGAAAAAGTTTGTTTTTCGTATCTCTAACAGAAATCATGACTTATGTTACCCGGACTTAGTTCGTCGTTATAAATAATTGCTTTGCAGTTTACAGCCTCAAAACAATGCCGAAGGGGCTGCAACCGTAAGTTGTAGTTAGTGAGTGCAGCAACCACTCCAATCTTTGAAAAGAACTCGTGATTAATTAATTGCGGTGATGTGTGGTTTATATCTGTTGTAAACTGTATTTAAAAAGCGTTATATGTTATGAAAATGTATTACCTTGCTGAGTCCTAGCCAGATACATAAATATTCAGGCCGATTCTCCATGAATATTGCGACCGAGTCCCCTTTTTTAAAACCTTGTTGTTGGAAGTAATTAGCAATTTTGTTTGTGAGTCGTAGTACCTATTACAATACATGAAATAACTCATAAAATCTTCATCATTTGTTCTAAGCTAGTATATTCCGCCAGGAAAATATTAAACCTGTTCATTTGTCCATCGCTCTTCTTCGAAATAGAGTAGGACTTTTTGTGGTTCCTTTTTGGCATTTTCATCAAAGAGTTGACCCACAGTTTTATTCCCTCGTTGTACATATTTCAAAGCCAGAATTGTTTTGGCGAATCTCGACAAAGCTCTAGTTCCAATAAAAAACATGAGAAAAACTATCTTTTATATCCCACTCTACACTTATTTTTATTAAACAACGTTTGTTTCTTTTCATGCATTCATTTGCTTACAGTAAATCCCGAGGAAGGGTCCGAATACCTGCGTAGATGTATCTGTGATTAATTGCTGCCCATACTGCGAGTCCGAGGGTAGCTAAATGAGTTATTCCCATTCGTAGGACGTCATACGATGGTAATAATTGAGAGCTCATTGTGTGCTATTTGAATCCTTTGTGGATGAGAGCTCCACAAATGTAAAATTTAGTTATGAACCAGCAACCACACGTGTGTCTTCAATTGACAATGTGTTTGAATTATTCTCGTCAAATGACACAGAAAACTCAGCTATCTGAAATGCTCATAACTATAATTTGAGAATGTTTTGAACTGAACACACATCAAAAATGAAAAAATAGTCCTCTCACCTCAACTGTCAAAACCAACTGGATACAATAAGGAAACTAGTGCAAACACACTCAACTGGAGAGACGCGACGCGTAATAATGTATGTATTATTTGCGTTGTAGTCTGTTAACTTTGCATATTTTGTGCTATATATGATTTTGTTTTGAATACTAAAATGATGCTCATAACTATACTTATTTTTACGCAAACATAACCGCATAAAGAAAAGTATTGCCGCATATAAAGAAATGCATATGAACGCGAACCTTCATGTCATTGTAGGGAAGGATGGACATTTGCATGTAATGCTTTCATTCATTTTTGTTTCGTACGAGCATATCAATTTATTGAACTTACAAACCAGTTCGAGAAAAGAGACAAAATTCAACAAAAATATATGTGTATTACTTGTATTAGTAATACTGATATAGTGTGAGATTATTGGATGCGTATAAGCACATCTATCGTTATCAAATGTCAATGCCTTTATTGTTTGTCTATGCTGATAGAAGACAAACGACGAAGAATTGAAGATGGAAGATGTCAACCAACCAAATCCATTCAGTTAGATAATATTTATCATGTTACAAAGATAAATCAGCTTTGAGCGATTTGGAACTGGACGTGGTTGAACATTTGTTCATGTTATTGCTTCGTTTGTAAGTATTTTACTTTTATGTATTTCTTTTAGGCAAAGAAATAATTTACATGCTTATCAAAGCATATATTATCAAACTATTTTGTTCTACCCCAAACCGCAGACGAGTTTCTTTAAAGGCTAAATTGAGTATACCAATATATGTTTATTTTGCTAAAAAAAAGTATTTTAAGCATATGTAATATGTACTAATACCTACATATATTTACTATTACTATATGTTGTTGATCATCAGAACATTTTGTAATTAATTTGGTAACAAGATACCCCTAATGTTAGATAACTTCTTTTTGACTGAGACCAGTAACGAAGCAGGATTAAAGGGTAAAATTCCAAGGTTCTTCTCGTATCGTCAACTCCAGCTCGATGAATGGATGTATTCTTTGGTGTTTTGATAAACTGAACAGCCAAGAGCTTTCTTCGGCATGAAAAAAAGTACTTGTACTGTAACTGTATCTTGAAGCGTATTTGGTAGGCCAATTGTTAATGAATAATGAGGAATAAGGATGAAGGAGCAGTATCTTAACTATTAGTGACTATGAGCAGGATGACTGCTTCTTTATGCCACAAAAAGAGGTATTAAGTAATAAATACAAAATATGGTTGAAGCTTATGGATGTTTTTGCTGCAAGCTGCAAGAATTTGTAATAATTATTTGTGACTGCAAAATTATACCTGAAGATTACTTGTTTCAAGCCCAACTCTTTTTTATTTCATTAAAACTGTATATAATCAAATCACACATAAACTCAACAATTTCGTGTTTTGTCAGTAAGGTCTCGGTATAATATGTATCACAGTCTCATTTGTCCTGACATGATCATTTGGTACAGCGTTGTATCGAGTGGTATGTACTTTGATCCAGTGTAGTAGTAGACGTTATCCGTAATATGATGAACATCAAATCCCTCTTTTTGTAAATCTAGTTTTCTTAACTTGTATGTTCCTGTAAGTAATTCAACGTATAGCACAGATTTCAATTACAGAAGTTAATGACCACATTCAAAATTCCTTTTGATCCTATTTAACTGGTTGCATGTTCTTGAAGGGCTACAAATTACTTGCTAAACATAGATTTGCAGGATATGCATATAGAAAGCATTAAAGTTAATAAAAATTTGTACCTGTCATATCAATTTGTTTCAAAATCCGTACAAAGAGTGGTCGTGCATAAGCTGGTAACTGCTTAGCAAGCCCTTCTGCCAAAGTACTTAAGTCGATATTGCCTTCTGGATCTGCAATAGCAGCCATCCCAGCTCTTCCCTCTGATCCAGGTATTTCCACTCCATAAACAACGGCATCCTTCAGTCCGCACATACTACTTATTACAGACTCAACTTCAGCCGTAGAAACGTTTTCACCTTGAGATTTAAATTGCAATTTCATTGAATACACTTCTTTCTATTTTATACAATCATAAACTTGAGAACTTAAGCCTAACCTTTCCATCTGAATGTGTCTCCAGTCCTGTCTTTAAAATAGAAGTATCCATAGTCATCCATTCGAAGAACATCACCTAAAAGTGGAATATAATATGTTGTTTGTACTCCAAAAGTTTGCAACTTTATAGGATTACATAGAGTCTTTTTGTTCCTCTTGCATAAAACGATGCTTACCAGACCGAAAGTATTTATCTCCTTTCCTGAAAACGCTTCGTAAGATCTTCTTTTGTTTTGCGCTCTCGTCGGCATATCTGTTTGAATGCAATCATAATGTTTCACTTATAAATAAATCGAATTTGGATAAAGAACCAACGACTAGTAAAACAAACGAGTGTCTTAGTTTACCCTTGGAAATCACGCAAAGGATTCCTACTAACAATTTTCCCCAATAGCTCTCCCACCTCGTTAGCTTTAGTGCGAATGCATAACCCTGTTTTTTCATCTCTCACAATCTCTCCAGTTTCATCCACTTTGACGAGAACCATTGGCAAAATTCGGAGCCCCCAAACTGGTAAAAAACCAACGGCTCCAACTTTTCCGTCAATGTTCACTGGAATAAGGTGAAAACGATTGATATATAATATGACACAAGTGATGAAAAACATATAAATTGATACCATTGCATGTCATGACATGACATGTCTGATTTGATTTGCTATGCTTACCAAGGTTTGTATTCCCTTCTGTTGAGCCGTAAAGTTCTCCTATATGCGGTATTCCAAAACGATCTACAAATTTTTCCCAAATTTCTGCACGAAGCCCATTTCCATACATGAGTCGGACTTTATGCATTCGGTCGAATTCTGTTGGTGGTTGGCATATTAAATATCGACAGATTTCCCCAATATACTGAGCAACCTATGAAACATAAAATGATGGGAATTTACATAACTTTACGTACTTACAACTAGATACAAAAGTCTATTGATGCTGATTATTTTGAATGCACTCATAAAAACTTTGTAAAATGGTTTTAGGCTGGAAAACTTTGTAGAAAAAAGACTCTTACTGTAACTTCATACTTGATACAATCCTTCCAAAAGCTGCTTGCCGAAAATTTCTTTCGGAGTCCACATGACGTTCCAAAGAATAGAGCTTGACCTATACCTAACACGCCTCCCACGGTGTGGTACAATGGTAGTGCTGTGTACTGAATATCATTATGGGATAGTCCGTGCATGTAGTGTCCCCCATAAACAGCCATGAAGAATCTAGAATCATATAAAGTAAATACATACAATTTTATGTACTTCTTGGAGCAAAAAAGTTAAGGCTACCGCTTTTTCCTTTTATATTGACTCTTACCGTGAATGTTTGATAATCGCCGCTTTTGGCAGACCTAGTGTTCAAAATTTTGAATTAGTGAGGCAAATGGTACAAATTAGTATTCGCATAGAAGTAAAAATGATTGTTGGAAGGCTTTGAGTATTCCAGCAGAGGCAAATGTAAATTTACGGGCAAAATCATGACTATATCGCTTTATGATTGTAAATATATATTTTTTAATTTTAAAACAGGCAAAATGTGGGGATGTGTAGCGTATTTTAAATCTATTGATTGTAGTTCCAGTCCAGTAGTTTTAATAATTACTATTTTGCACGAAACCAAAGCCATATCTAAGCGTGAGCATTGAAAAATTGAGGTAGGGGCAGACTTTTAAATAATGCGTATATGTAAAGCGAAGTTAGCAAAAACCGTTCAATATTGAAATAATATCGGAATTGTAATAAAAACCTGTTGTTCCGGATGTGAAAATGTAGTATAGTTTATCATTGAATCCAACTGGTTCCTTTACCAAAGGTGGAGTTCCTAGAACATCTTTAAGACCTTTGTCAAGGTCAATTGAAAATTCCAACAAAGGGTTTCCTTTATGGCCAGAACAGTATACTAAAGTTCCAGTAAAGCCTCCTTCTTTGCTAACTTCTGAAACAGCTGGAAAATGAAGTCAATTTAATATTACAGATGTATATTAATACCCATCTTCTATTGTAGTAGGCAATTATTAAAAGTTATACAAAATATATAAATTGAAATAGTTATGCTTAGAACATCTTTAAGACCTTTGTCAAGGTCAATTGAAAATTCCAACAAAGGGTTTCCTTTATGGCCAGAACAGTATACTAAAGTTCCAGTAAAGCCTCCTTCTTTGGATACTTCCGAAACAGCTGGAAAATGAAGTCAATTTAATATTACGGACGTATAATAATACCCATCTTCTATTGTAGCAGGCAATTATTAAAAGTTATACAAAATATATAAATCTGAAATAGTTATGCTTAGGGAACCTTCTTGGAGCTCATATCCATAAATGAGTGCCTTGCAATCAGCAACCTCGAAAGAATGTTGAAGAGGTTTCAGACGCAAATTATAATTGATTAGTGCGGGTATTGCTCCAATCTAGAAAATAATAGCAATAGCAGGCACATACAGAACTAGAAAACCTAATTTAAATGTCAGTTGCAGAATAATTGTGAAAATTACTTTGCTCAGTCCCAGACACATACACACATATTCCGGCCGGTTTTCCATGAACAATGCAACAGAGTCCCCCTTCCGAAAGCCTTGCTTCAAAAAGTAATTTGCTACACGGTTTGTCAAGTCATCAACCTTTGTTGAATGCAATAAGTAAATTGAAAATGTCACAAGTTATTTCATAGTATATTATATAAAACCCATGTAAAATAATATTGCATGGGCTTATGTAAAGTCAAGAGTACTACTGCTGCTTTGTTTACCTGCCGAAAGGTCCATTGCTGATCTTCGAAATAAAAACATACTTTATTCGGATATTTTGCGACTATTGAGTCAAAAACTTGGCCAACATTTC
>JAANSM010001094.1:0-20861 GCA_036850725.1 Orchesella villosa | reverse complement strand
CCTTCCGAAAGCCTTGCTTCAAAAAGTAATTTGCTACACGGTTTGTCAAGTCATCAACCTTTGTTGAATGCAATAAGTAAATTGAATATGTCACAAGTTATTTCATAATATATTATATAAAAACCCATGTAAAATAATATTGCATGGGCTTATGTAAAGTCAAGAGTACTACTGCTGCCTTGTTTACCTGCCGAAAGGTCCATTGCTGATCTTCGAAATAAAAACATACTTTATTCGGATATTTTGCGACTATTGAGTCAAAAACTTGGCCAACATTTCTATTTCTCAGTTTTGCTATCCAGAGCCAGACCAAAACTTGCGCATATCTGACTGCTCCCCTAAAAAGTTTATTGTCATTGAAAATATTGATGCTATGCTATGTTTTGTGATTAAACAAGGTCAAATCAACTTACTTGATATCTCTCGGTGATGTTACGAGCACAATATAGAAAAATTTTCGAAATACAATCACCAAAGCTAGAAACAATACTGCGAGTACTGAGCAGAATACCACCGTAGGGGTCAATAAGACATCCATTATATCACCCATCGTTGCAAGTGCCTTGATACAATTGCTTGGGTGTTTCTTAGAATCCTGGAACACCTCTTATCTAAATGAAAAAAATGGATAGTTTTTACTGAATTTGCAAGGAAGCTCATAAAACTATATAGTCCTATTCATTATTTTGCAGACTTGTAGGCTATACTCAAATTGATTTCTGACTGGTACAGTTGCAGTATCCCTGCATATGTACGAAAGATCTACAAATCATCATAAGTACTATGAAACATTACGTCTTATGGACTTTACGAAGAAAACAATATCCGTTTTACATGGATTGGTAATTCTCTGACCTTCCCTTTCACTTTAAAGCTTTTCCACAAGGACTCTGGTGCCTATATATTTGAACGTGCAGGGTATAATAACCTTTGGGAATTCTTTTTACAATGCTCAAGTATATTTCGTCTCGGAGAAAAGTAGATATTTTTAGAAAATGCATCACGTACAAAACCTTTAGTAAGCCACCAGTTTCTTGCAGTTTCTGAAACTAAATAGATAGTCTCAAAAGGCCCCTTATACTTACCCTCACACGGAAAGAGTCGTTGTATGCAAGATCTGCAGCCTCTGGATGGTTGTCTTTGTATCAAAGGTCGAACTCAAAGAGAAGGCATGCTCTCCATTTCTCATAATGCAGTTCATCAAATAATCTTTAATACGACGAAAATGCTTTAAAATTACAATTTATTACGCAAGTACTTAGTATTATATTTGAATTAAAGAACAAGCTTGATAATATCTTTCAATACGCTCCGAATCTCAGCGTGCTAAACATGTTTGCATTCATATTAATTGCGTATTAATCAATCCTCAATGTTGGACCCTGGGGCATTTTCCTCATATAACTAGGTTAGGTAGGTTGGTCATTATCATCATTAATGCGGAGTATGACGTATAGTGCTGGAGTGGAGTAATGAATGAGTTTTTATATGTGAATGCAGCTTAAGCTAAAAGGTCAGTGGTTATGAAGGGGTTATCTGATGACACGAAATCCTACGCCAACCGTATATAGTTTCATAAAAGATGAAGAGATTTCAGATTGCGTATCAACTCTGGAAAAATCTACTGTTGGACAGTTTCTGTTATAATTTTGTAATCGATGAGTTTTCATATAATATTATCAGTTAAAGTACCATATAAAATAAAATATCATATAGCATATATGTTATGCTGATACTGGAAAAGTATATCATCTTGGTCAAGTAGATTATTTTTAGATGGCCTTTAGAGATGAATTTTTTTACTATTTCAGCATGCGATTTGGTGATGAGTTTTAGCACTTTGAAGTTTGAAGCCTGATTTTTAAGCTTAAAGAACGAAAATTATTATTATGAGTAGATTGCGTAACAAAAAATATTCCCTGCAATTAGAGCATCTGCCCATGTAGCTCCATATGGATGCATATAACTTCATTATTCATAATAATGAGACCAATTAATGTCATACGCAGCCACATATTAGTCAACTTAATACCTGCATTATGTGTAGCTCCTTTATGATATCGTAAAATGCTCAAGAAGGTACATAATAAGTTGCTGATAGTGAAATGAAGGGATTTAAAACAATTGATGCCAAGCCGGTTTGTTTATTTAAGAGCATGTGCTATCCCCATAAAAATGAATCAAGTGCAAGTGCAACCCTATTTTTAATATGGTATTTGTAAGGGTAATTAAACCATATTTTAATGAGGCTATGAAATCCGCTACAGCATGCATAATGAAGCTAGTTGTAATTAGTAATTGTGTACATATTATAATTATAATGACATTCACTTACAAAATTACCTAAGTCAAATAAGAATTCGTTCATAATTATTAGATAAACATTGTCGATAAATAAATTCTGATAGCGAATGGAACTCACGATTTAGAACGTTGTTTTCATTGTATTGTTTGTTGTATACGTTATTATGCATATATTATGCTACAACTTTTAGTTTCAATGAAATAAAGTTATCATATTTTTTGCACAATGTTTGCATATTAAAAATGAGTTTATGATTGGCATTAGCTAATTCATTTGATAAGTTCACTTTCGAATTCGATACTATACGCATTCATGAATTTTTATTGATGTTACACTTCAATAAAGATAATTACAGTACATTTACATCTAAACTAACATTTCAGATTCAGATTAGATTTTCATTTCTAAACCCCAGGTGTTCCATTATGCCCACATAAACTAAAATGAAGCAAGATTATTCACAATTTAAAACTGTTTTTGACTTGTGTAAAACGTCACATGTTTGTAAATTGATGTTTTCTAGAACTTTAATGAAGTTGGTTTTATTATGATCTGTAATCTCGGTTGACATCAATCCGGTGCAATCAAAGTGATATTATTATGATGGCATGTCATTTAAATTTGCTTCCTTCATTTTTAAATAATAAACACAGTCACCTATTTTAAAATATATTTGTCTGCTGACTTTATCATCTCCAACGGAATAATATTGAAACGTAGTTCCTACTCCACGAGTTAAAATTTTAATGAGAAAGTGCTCGCTTTTATCTAATCATGAAGATTGCATAAGGCCGTCCGTACTTAACTGTACTTAGGTAATCATGTACTACAGCTATACAACGTACAACATCGATCTAAAAAAACATATGCTTCACTTTCATAGCAAATGCAGGTGCTATCACACACGTATTCTGTCTTAATTTTGAGTTTATGATGAATAATACCCCAAGTTATGGCTGCTAATTACTGAAAAATTACATTTTAGTAGAAAAAACCATGTGAAAAATCGTGACTTTAACTCATATTAGAATGTACTTAAGTAGAAGGTGTGTTATATTCGGATGATGGAACGTTCCCATAAGAGGGACCTGTATTGACAGCAGTGAACGGATTAAAAATACACTTGGATCGCAAGCTTGTCAACGAACAAAGTACAAACAAAACGATAACGTACTTTATTTGTTATATGAAGAAAAAAATTGATTTCAATGTGAAGTTCAACCACGAAGAAACACGTAGTGTACAATGCAAGGACGTGTTAAACATGTATATAGAGCTAGCTTACAAGCATAAAAATATCACACGAGCGATTTGATTGGAGATTACAATCAAGATTTAATTATAGTAGTAGCAGTCATTATATAACACATTTAAAGTTTCCAGTTCATGAAAAGCAGAAACAATTGAATGAGACCGAGCTAACTAACTGCTTGACAATCGGCATTATGTTTCACTATCAGTTTCATACACGTACACATAATATGCATGCGCTCATCTCAATGAAGATTTGTTGTTTGAAAAATAATTACATGGTATTAACCATCTTGATTCCCTAATCAAAACCTCATAATTTAATTTAATCATAATTTTATAATGCCATAATTCATATGTCAAAGTCTTTAAAACTAAGGGTTTCCTTTCCCCTTATCAAGTTTATGGGTAATTTTTGAAACGTTATAGCTCTCCACAAGCTTCGGTGTAGGTATAATAATTATATTATGTATTTGTGCACCCATTTAAGTTGCTTTGGACTGAAAGGAAAATGAGTTTTTTAATGTGTAGCTCAAGGGAATCATGTGTGGTATTGTTGCGTAATGATAGACTAGAGCTAACAATAATTTGCCATAAAATTTCATACTCGCATATAATTTGCGTCTCTCTCCTTTGTTGTTGATTGGCTATAGCTTGAGGTGAAATAAAGAAAATTGGAGATGGATTGGGCGCAAAGATATTCAATATTACAGTTGTTTGCTTCTGACAATTTGTTATCTCGATAATTTTATCGAATCCTCATAGTTTATATTTTATAGGGCTCATTAATTTCATTTTTACGGGACTCCTTCGTTTATAGAGGTAAACAAAAGTTGTAATTGTATATTAATACTCTGAAGCTATACTACTAAAATAGGAAAACATTTGTTTGATAAACTAGTCAAAGAAATAAAAATACTTGAATCTTTATTAGATCACAAATATTCAATTACTTACTTAAGCTATACATATAGCCTAGATATTAGTAAACGAGAAGGCGGGCTAATCCCGTATGAATGATCAAAACAGGATCTTATCTTGGTAAAACAGGGCTCATTTTGTAACAGAAAACCGGGGTGGTCGTTAATACGTGGTAACGTGTGAAAACTTTTATCATTGTTTTGCTCCCTGGGTTGTTGAACTAAACAGTCTGGCTTTCCGTCTGACTTTTAGCCGTTATTTATTTGCACATATGACTTGGAAGGACGAAACAAAATTCTTTTGAAACCTTTTATTTTACTTACACTAATCTAAAGTCTATACTTAAAAGGATACCGTTAATTGCATATAATCAGGATATGTGATTGGGTTCATTTAGATTCTAGCCATCAAAACAAAGTAGTTGACGCTTTCTGTGAATTCATATTCTTCGAATTCTTCAGTACTCATAGGATTCTCCCTTCCTTCATTCAGTGTGGCAAGTATCCTATATATAAAATCAACACGAAATATTTGAAGTATTCAAAAACATTGAGAAGAACTGCGAAGCAAAAAGCAAGTTCCCGTGTCGTAAAGGCATTGCTTCAAATTATATAATGCATAACAAAAAAATGTCCAACTCTACCGATTGGCGATGTTGTTAAGAAGCTCATTTCCAACATTCTCTCCTTTGTCTTTACAAAAGTTTTGGTATGGAGAATAGCTCTGAATACAACCTAGTACGTCAGAAATTTTGGCCTTCCTCTGGAAAGTAAATCCTCGCTCTCTGCAAATACGATGTTGTAATGTTTGTTCATTTACTACGTTCTAACGGTTTCCCTTTCCGTATGTCATCAAGACTAATCCAATATACACGTTGAGTAATTTGATCTTTTGTTTCATGCATCTTAACAAACCTCGTGAAGTTGGAGAATGGAATGACTACGTCGGAATATTCATGGAAAACTTGGAGCGCTTGTTTTGGCCAGTATTCCCGTGTGGAGTCGATTGCCTTTATCATGTTAAAATTTCAAGGAATTATACAAATAAATTTTACTGTGTTGTTAATTTTACTGCTACTGATGCTCCTAAAAGAATTTTTTAATTTAATGTTAATGGTGTGTGTATTTGTGTTGTACCGAATCCACCGCAAGCTTAATAGTATCAAATTTTGCTTCATCCTTCTTCTGAGGCATATACAATGGAAGATGGTACCCAATTATTGCAAAGGCCCCATTTTTCACAAGCACTCTCCGGGCTTCTTGGTAAACTTTTGGTAAATCCATCCAGTGTGCAGCTTCACAGATTGTGATGAGTTGTGTAGATTTATCCGCTACAGGAATCTCTTCTGCTGGTGAAACTCTAAACGGGAAAAGGTTTTATATTCACTTTTGCTACTTCATCATCATCAAAGATACAGGATTACGGAAGCATGAAGACTAATTGACTGACGACGGAGTATTATACATAATACAACATACTGAAATCTGACGGTCGTAACATTCATCGTCTTAGAGGACTCAGTTGCCTCAGAAATTTGAGATGGGCTTATGTCAGTTCCTAGAACAGAGGAAAACGTATTTGCTAATGCAAACGTGCATTGCCCATTTCCACATCCCAAATCCACGGCCTGAGACAATGGTCCCTCATACTGTAAACATTCATTATCAGTTTCCGGGGAATATTATAACAAATGATGCCTTAAAAATTTCCAGTAAAACTTTAATGAGACGAAATTACCTTTTCCCTTAGAAAATTAACCAATCTTTCAATGAGCTCAGTAGGGGGTATTGGCCTGTACTTTGCATAGAATTTGGCATGGTCTTGGCCTTCAAAAAATCTTAGTGACATGTTGGAAGGTAAAGTTTTCTGCACAGAAAAAGTAAATATCGTTAGAAGATTGACAACTGTTTTTACTCTGGTACGTTTCACACTGACAACTGAAACCAGACGTGTTTCACAATATGGAAAGTGAATACCTTTAGGCGGGATATGTCACTGGGCTGGATCTGGAGTATGATCGTCTTTGACTTTGCTGTCGTAGTACGTGACTGTAAACTCACCTTTTGCCTGGATCTAGATGGATCATTTGATGTATTCCGAACACGATACTAAAACTTGGATTTCAATCACGTAGCTCAACATGTGCTTCACTAATAATATGTAATCTATATAGATCCCAAATTACCTATCAATCCTCACATTCACATGACTGGATAATGGCGAATGGGCTAATGATATGAATCTGATCCCTCCATGCATTTAGCAAAATGGATATCATATCTATAAACAGTATAATAACATTTATTCTTTGAATGGCTCGAGGTCACGAGTTTAAGATAACGTGAATAGTTTATATAAATTTTGATTAGATATATTAAGTTTAAGTGTGCTTACACATACTTTAATGTACGTATCACCGTCAATTATGAACTTGAATTTACTAAATCATTATTCTTTCCTTGTATTCTGCTAATGTGTGTGGGTGAGAATACCTTCAGATTCAAGCCATTTACCGTGTTCTGTTACCAATTCTAATGAAAGCTGTGTGTTTGTTCTATTGAACATGACTGATTTCAAGTGATTTCACTTGCAAATCTTGCGATACATACATAATATATATTTCGGTTTTCAACGAAATTGTATCCCAATCGTTTTAGCAGCTGTAGTAAATACCACAACGCTAAACAGACTTCTGCTGTCGCGTCCATATAGATCAACTTTACATATTCTTACGTTACCCCATTTTGTTTAGACAGGAAATATCAGATATTTTTACTCACTTTGCTTTGTATTTGACGTTTATACCGTAAAAAACTTAAAGCACTGCTGGCACTACTCAATAATAGTAGATATTTATTACGTCTTTTTTATGCCTGTCTAAAAACTATTTTCTTCGATCCCTGAAGGAAGCGCCATACACAGATGCGGACATGTCCTGCCGTTGTATTGAAACTGCTTATGTAACCGAATAACACTGTTAAGGACCTACTGTAAAATATTATGATTATAAATCACAGTTTCAGGGAAATAACTAATTTAAATAGTTTGACTACGTAGTTTGTTCTATATTCCCCTAATTTTTTTCATGCCTGTAGGCAGAAAAGTATGATGATATAATGTGCAAACTGTCGCTGCCAGGAGGCATGTTGAATAATACAAAATGTAGAAAGCAGATATGAGTCTGCTGATGGTATCTCACTGCACAAGTTAATCAAAGCCACATGCGGGCTCTTGTTAACTTCAGCTTTGAAGCAGTGACATTTTGTAGCGTCATCTTCAACTACACCTATTTTACTCTGACCTTTGTCGCTAGCATAAAGAAATGCCATAATAGTGGCATAAAACCATATCAAAACAAATGCCACTATAATTAATAACGTGGTATGAACAAGCAACCATTTATAATACCACGGAAAAAAGTTTCAACCTATTCTTAAGAATGCATCTGAAGCATGCGAGTTGAATGAATATGATATGATGATACAATGGTTAAAAAACTCATTGTTATGTCACCAAATTAATGAACAAGGGAAATGGAAGTATACGGGTGCCTTCTCGGTATATAATGATAGGGATCTTTTTTTCAGGATAATGATAAAGATGCAATAAAATGTAAAAGGTAATAGTAAAAATGTATAACAAGCTGACAAGCTTATTGACCACATTCATTTCAACGTTTCCCTCACAGGTCTTTTAATGCCGTCAACTAGCTAACGCTTTCGATGAGCACTTTATTCCTTGTTTTGTTGTCTTTCAAGCTGACAAAGAGGAAGTCCCCATTAATCCACCAGTTACTTCTCCCTCTATGTGTCAGTTGTAGGGCGTTTTTCTTACATTATGAGTTCTTTTTGCCTGACAAGACAGTTATATTAATGCATCACTATATTATTATTATTTGTACTTAACCTGATATGCATACCCATATTTTTACATGCAAATCAGAAAAAAATCATGCAACTTGCCTAAGGAGTATATAAAAATATTATAAAAGCTTATGACACATTTGACTCTCTCACACATAGAATCACACGAGACATGTAATTTGACTTGCACTAATATATGCAGACTGCACCCTCGTCACGTTAATTTACAAAACTAAGGCAATTTTTCACCCGTGGGAATTCAAGTCGCCGACCACAATCATCACTGGGTAAATAATTGCTCTAACAATAACATATACACATTATGCAGACGATGCACATTTCTGTTTTACTGCATGCCAAATACTAGTGAGCTAAAGCCATAGTTTTTTTTACTTACTTATGCATATTCATTTAAGGCTAAGGGGGCATAAAAAAGTTAAATGATGTAGTTGATCAAACGACACAGAGCCACCATGTGCTAAACTCTTCTGTAACATAAAGTAAAGTTTGTAATGAGATGCTCTGCTACAATTGTTGAGCTGTTCTGAAGCCAATTACATTACTCATATCGAGTTTAGGATTGTTTTCAGTTGTCAGCTATTGTTATTAATGTATACTACCTATATATACTTACATTTATCAAGATTTATTTACATATACTGCATTCATAACTTTCAAGATTTATCAGTCTATGAAGAACTCAAGACTGTAAATATTTTTGTTCAGACCAGGTCTCTCTCTCTCTATCGTGCTCAGGTAACAATTATAACAGCAGAGATCATTAACGTTCTAATCGTGAATCTTGGTGCACATGTTGTTCTAAGGTGAGAGGGTTTGTGTTGTTGGGCCTTTGTCTTTTATTTCTTGTTGTTTGTGGTCGGGAGAAGGACAATGTGGATGTCGGAGACGTCGTGCTTAGAGACTTGCCACTGTCAGCAGTAGTCGTTTCCTTTCATATAGTTTAATAAAAAAATTAAGCCTGTTTCTATTGTAATGGGCTAAATGATCTTACCAAAAAGTTNGTCGTTTCCTTTCATATAGTTTAATAAAAAAATTAAGCCTGTTTCTATTGTAATGGGCTAAATGATCTTACCAAAAAGTTTCTATTTGGACTACTTTTTCATAATAGCGGAAAGTTGTTCGTATAAAGTCTTCGAAAATTTTAGTTAAAGTATGCTGTGATATATGGCATGGGTTAAGTTTGTTTTATGTATGTGTCTGGAGGCATGACATGCATTTCCAAAATGTGGATCGTTTCAAATTTTCACAAGATAAAAATCTTGGCTCTCACGGCATTTCTCTATCTCGTTTCGCCAATTCTTTTACTATGTCTCCTCGTTTTAATCATGTATCGGGGGCTTGTAGCCATATCTGCGAAAGTGAGTCGCAAAGATTTGGTAGGTATGATTTCCCCCTCAACAAGTGTTTACGCTTCAGATGAGCTGTACGGAATACCTAATAGGAACACAGTGTGCTCCCTCGTTCTGAAAGGGAAACTCTCAATTGAGTCATTGCAAAATATCATCAATAAAAAAGTTTTGTCTGTGAAAAATGCCAAGGGACAGTACAAGTACCATCAACTACGAATGTATCCAACAAAGTTCCAAAAGTTCATGTTTTGGAAATTGGAAGAAGAGTTTAAGATTGAGAATCATGTAGTGATGTATGATAAGGCTCGAGATAATAATCGAGTATGGACAGAGCAGGATCTGCTAGAGATTCAAAAGAATTTGATACGTAAGCAGTGGGCTAGGTTTACAAGCCCGTGGGAAATCCTCCTTATTCCAAATTACAGAAATCAAAATTGTGGAACGAGAGATGTGAAGACGGTTCTCTGTGCTAGGTTTCATATGTGTGTTGGGAACGAGATTTCGTGGATGAAGCTCCTTGTACAAATTCTTTGTGATAGTTGTGAGCCGGATGTAGCTGTCTCGATTCCACCATCGTTCATCACAACGGAACTAAGTGAGAACGTTGAAGTGTCTGGAAATTCTGCAACAGCTATTCCAATCGAAGCTCCTTTTCAAGAGACTCGACGAGAGTTTGGATTAATTTGTGGTTGGATTCTGCAGAAATTGGTAATTCCGTTCAGAATTCCTTTCGATTTTGTTGTTCAGATCATGGAACCCCTTACTCCAAATGAATGGCAAGTAGATGAAACGAACCTCCTCAAAAGGGATCATGTGGTGATGCTGGATCGCTTCTCGGTGCAACATGTCAAGGAGATAAAGAATATACTTGGAGTTCGCTTTTCAAGTGTGTTAACCGCTGCTTTGTCATCTGCACTTAGAGTGACATTCATGGAAGCTGGATGCAAACTTCCAAATTACATGAAACTAATGCTTCCTCTTCCCCGTTGTGGAAGTAAGGATGGAACTTGCTCTGACGTAGATGGGTAAGTTTTTATAAACTATTTATGAAACTCGACTTGGAATAATTAGTTGTTGGGTAAGCACTTCTGCTCCAACATGGCTGGGGTAAACTTGCTTTTGGCAAATCCAAGTAATTCGCAATATGCGGTACACATAATGATAATGTGTGCAAAGTTATGCGGAGCAACATGTTGAAATCGAAAGTAAAGGGAATTATTAATTATTCGTTTATACATAATATATTTAGGTCACTATGTTGGATAAATCTTCCAACTGGTGTTTCATCTTCAAGGGAGCGTCTCAGATGCTGTGAATCGGCACAAGAAAAACTACACCAATCATCAAAACTTACCACCAATCACTTCATCATGAGTCTCATTGGATTGTTACCTTTTAAATATCATTGGTTTTTCATCCGACGAAGACCTTGGACAGGGGTTTTGCTCAACTTAAAAGGACCGAGCGAGGTTTTAAACATACATGAGCATCAAATTGAAGATATCGCTGTTTCATCTGCATCTGACTCAGGTATTTATTTATTTCAAATTTGTAGGAGCAAAAGTAAATGTACATCTCCCATATTTTATGCATTATATAATAATTTATGTATGATGCAGCACTGCATGACATGCGTAAGAATGTAAACAGCGTGGTACCGGTGATGTACTGTAATTTCGAGTAATCCTAAAAGGAATAAGACCTTCATGCCATTCACTAGCGTAGCTACTTACGCGTCTTTATTCACTACAAATTGGGATTCATGTAATCCGATTGTCGATAAAGATCAATTTGTACTCATTTGTATGCTTTCAGGTTTTGTACTTTCCTTTGTAAGCTACGCAGATTACCTGAGGATATCCTTAGTGATAGACTATCGCCTGCTTCCTAAAGAAGTAATGGCAAAAAATTTACTCAAAAACATCTACGCAGAACTTGTCCTTCTCGGGTTGGATGGAGGAGCAGCTGTATGATTTACCAACGAAAAGGAGGATTACATTACGATATACACACGCCAACGATTCAAATTCAGATCCATCCGCCAGCTTTAAAAAAACTAGTTCAGTAATTCACTAGAACGTAACCTTCATTGGTAGGACTGTCGGAGCAGCTTCAATCTGTGACATCATCATTCATTTTGATGTCGAATGCACTTTATACATTCCTCATGAAAAAGATTTATTGCTAGCTTCCGAGCAAAGATTGAGATATGGATCAACAACGCGGGCAACCCTCAGCGAAGACTTCCCATTTTAATCTGTATTCATGCAATGTATTATATTTATAACAATAGTATTGTATGTCCGCGTATATAATATATCTTCATCGTATACCTACTCACTCCTTTTATCACTAAATCTGAGAAATGTAAATTGTAATTCAGCGACAAATTTATGAGTGTAGTAATTTCTATTATTTATGTATATCATGGACATGTAGATGACTATAAAGGTGTGTGTATGTACAAGCTGGTAACATAAATCAAGTTAGAGTGATACAAAGTGGTGATATGATGAACGGTTGTAAAGACACTTGTAGGGAAATGTGAAGGAATTAAAATGACAGTGATTCTTTTGCAGAAAAAAAGTATATATATATGTTTCTTGAGTTGACTGACACAATGCGCATTTTATTGCTATGCTATTTCCGTACTATGTGAGATGTCGCATGCCAAGAGCACCTTTTCAATATCACAATGAGGGAATGAATCACATCTGAACAAACTCCATTGACATTTGGGGGAAAGAGAACAAGTGTACCATTGTCTCCAAGCACTTCACTTAAGTGTAGTGTAGGTATAAGCGGATGTCTCCATGATTAAAACTATTTTAAGCAATAAACAATATTCCTTTTTAGATTCCATTTCATAGGTATAACAATGCACACGAAGTTGATGGTGATGAATCGAAGTTTTTATTTATAAGAACTGTCACAGTCATAAAAGTGGTTTTTATTCTTGAATGACATTTTGTTTCAGTGACAGCTGGATTGATAAATCTGATATAAATATAATTAAAATTGAATGAATTAAAGCGACTAAAACTTAAAGGTGTGTTGTGTGCATCCTTTTGTATTTATGATTTATGTCCTGCCTTTTCAGAGAGTCCACAACACACACCATGATATTTCAATGTGATTTCCCTTATTTTTCACTATATACAATGTAGCATTATGATGCAATCAAGCCTCGTAAAACAACTCCCAATAGGTCTTTTGCTGATTAAACTTGACGTGAGATTAAAAGCAAAAATATGCTGCTTTCTATAATACGCATTAAAGACCGTGATGAAGTATGCCGTACGTTTCTAATCGTTTGTTTGGTGTTACGTACGCAATAAAGATTTTTTAGCCTCCCTTTATACACCTTCTTGCAACATTCTCAAGTCCCAAGAAGACTCCTACGTTTAGTAAAATCATCTCGATCACACTGAAATTACTTGAAGAGAATTTAATGTGAGTGCAAAAAAAAGTAAAGCAAGGATATAGAAAGTTAAGTTGGGAAGAAGAAATGAACAAGAATTGTGCTATCTCAGTTCATTATCTAAATGCTATCTGACGTAGTGCTGTCAGCATTATTCATAAGTTCCACAGGAAGCCTATTCATTCACATAAGATAGTGTGAAGCATAAAATAAATGGCACAAATCTAGAAAACCGTTTCCTAATTAGGTGTCATTGCGAAGAATGGTAATGATTCTTCCCGAACGATGACGAAGCCTATAATATTTACATAGATAGATATAGACGATGTATATATAAGTGTATAGTAGGCATGGATAATGATGGGGGGTCAGAGTGCATAAAAATGCTGAAATGGGCGCTTGATGGACCGATAAACTTTCGAGAGGAAATGAAGCATATGAATGATGTCAAACTCATTCACTCACTCAACATTCCATAATCACAAACCTACAGTAAAACAAATACCAAACAAAATATTTTTATAGAAAGCACTCATATCTTGTCATAAAACATGAGGTATTTATTCCTGACTGCGTTTTCAATTATACTTTTACGTCGTCATTTTTACTTCATTTTTTAGATAATGAAACCACCCATGAACAGTTCAAAATACGACCAACCTGAAGAATTGATGAAGCATTTCATAGAAACCATATCATACTGCAAACTGCTCGTATTCAACACAAGGAACATATACACATAAGTATATATGGCACTATAATTTAAGTACATTGCTTTTATACAGTAAAATAACAAAATGTGTATATGCAAATAATGACGTATCAATTGCAGCCATCATCGTTTCACTAATCAAAACCATACTATCATGCATAATAAGTTATGATTACGTACTGACATGCTAAACGAGCGGACATCCTGCACAAATTATAATAATGTATGCAAAAGTTTTTGCTCATTTTCGTTAATTTTTTATAAAAAAAATTGAAAGTCTTCAGATAAGTATAAGTATGACGATTTACCTCCATGAGAGATCTTAAAAACGAGCCATCCTTTACAAAACTAGAGAGAACATGAAAGTGTTGGATAATTGGATATTGCTATTTACCACATCGTACCTGGTATTATTGGTATGAAGGTTTAAGTGATGATAAGATTGACAAGTATGAGACATATGTGATTTTGATAATTGTTTAAAAATTGAAAGGTTATTTTTCATCGTGTAAGATTTAATTGAAACGTGTTAGCATGATGTAGGATTGTAGGAAACCGTCAAGTTAAATTGATGCTTGATGTATGTTCATCCCATTCTTTAATTACAATAAAACCACTGTGCATAGTATGAAAGAGGAAATAATGTGTAGCGACTTCACTTTACACTTGTCGACTTGAAAGGTTTTGTTGGTCATTTTTTTTACTTTACGATCATTCAAAATAGAACAATGATGCGGCTTTTATTTTGCAGTATTCTTAAATTAGGTTCAGCAGTAAAATTGCCAATTAAACTATTTTATATTGGTAATAAATTTAAATGATGCTTTTCACAACGTACAATAAATTGTTTCGAAACTGTCAATGACAATGAGGAATATCCGTTGAAGAATAGTAAAAACTAGACATTGTTGTATTTTTATCACGAAAACAGTTGACATTACTTGTACAACATTTTCATTATGCATGCTTTTCACGTATACACACAGATCTTCGACAGTGGATAATGTGCATATACACAGACACAGACATATTACTGAGTATATTACGACACTACGTTTTATAGTTTTGATAGTTGGTAAGTAGAAATGTTAAAGATATTGGGAGATTCATTATTACAATACAAAAAGTATATATGTTACTGTGCATTACTGAACGATCCAAAAACATTACTTGATCCTGCTTCGGTTCCAAAATTAAGTTTTGAATTGTCAAAGTCCCCTGCTTTTATTTCGTCCATAAATCTCCACATAACGGCTAGAGTTCCCAGTCTGTACAATTTTTCTAGTTCTAGCACTCCGCTAATCAATTTGTATTCTCCTAGGATCACATCAATTACTGACCCAGCGACGCTGAATATCAGGAGAAATGCCCTCATTAAGAACCAGTGTTTGCAGTGACGTTGATTTCTCTGTTAACAATCATTCACATCACATCACATCAGCAAGAAATTAATAACGTAGACACAGAGAAAATGTGGCATTGAAAATGAAATAAAAGATTCGATTCAATTACTCAGTTTGCATAAATTACTCAACAAGTAACACACATAATTGCTGTGAATCACATTGCTGTCATGTAACAGATAGACGTATATATATGTATCTCTACAAATAAAATTCAGCTCGCACGCATGCATGATTACTTCCTTGTGATTCCGTTTTCTGTGTTTATAGTGCCCCATTCAACACATGCAGATATTTTGAAATATCAAGGGTATATGTTCTTATTCGGGTAAGTATGCTGTGTAATTCTTTTCTTCAGTGAGTTTTTGCAAGTTGTGAATTTAATATTTGGGTTAGATACGTATTCCCGACGTACGAGTATGTACGTCTTCATCTGTTCCCTTTCCCTATCTCATGAAAGACGTTGTTGATACATTCATTTGCATATATTAAATATGGAAAACACGGAGTCTTCTGTAGAGACAAGGATCTATTCAGAAGTTTGTTTTTTGACATTGTAATACACACAGCTCAACTTCATGGAGGACAAAATGAACTGTTACTATACAAAAGCAGTATTATTCTTAGCCCTATTCACACAAGCCGTAAATGGTGCTGGTTCGCAAAGACATTCTCTTGATAATACGACACATTTTTATTTGCATAAATGCTACAAAATCTAAAATTGTAATGCTGAAGGATAGAGTCATTTGTGACGTGTCTTTGTAGGATATTTAATGCAAATTTTGTTGTCAACCGCAGTTGACGATGTGTAATACTTTTAACCAACGAACTACTGGTAGTATATATAGTATATATAGGGCTGCTGCTGCTTGACTTTGAGCGATGAAAAGGATGAAACGATAATGATACCCAAATCATAGAGTGTCAGGTGAACTGATACCCTAACATAATGCTATGTAAATATGCCTCACTTAACAACTTGCTACGATTAATAAAGATACTGTGGTCGTGGTCACAGCGGTGTTTGGTGTGCTATATCCTCGTATCTGTGATACCAGCTAATGGTACATGCACTTCTGCAACTATACATTGAACTTGGTCAACTATCAGCAGTTCTTTTAGATGAACTAATTTGTTTTTGAACAAAGTGTAACATAAAAGTACGGCTTGTCAAATAAAGTAAAATTGATATAAATTGAATGAAACGAGAAGTTGTGGGGATGAAAAAGAATATACTTTTTCACAAAGAAAGCTTTACTTACACATGACATAGATCCAATTTTTACTGCTTTTTACTTCAAGCTACCCAGTATCACATTGAATAATCATGGTTTAGCTTAGGTTATTTGATGTAATAAATATGCGAGCTCACCATTGGTGCACCACTGTTTAGAAGAAGGAAGAGAAATACTTCCACTGCAAACGTCATCACAATGGCAGTAAGATAAACGACGGACCAATACCCTAAAATGCCAAAAGTCAAGTGTTTTAAGCAAAAACTTGGGTAAATCTGACATGTTCTGTAAAAGAACGGTGTAAAAAAGGAAAATAATCAGGGTATACGCTACGGGGCAATGTAGGACTAGACTAGAATATCAAGGACATAGTGAGACAGGAGATTGACACCAAATAAAGTGATAATGGAGTACATACTCATGTAAGTCCCGGTGGCATTGAGAGAATGATCACCATCACTTTGTGAATGGTTACTTTTACCAATCTGGTCAGCAAGCCGAGTGCTCGAAGGGGACGTTTCTCTGTCATTTGTGGATATTTTACTGAGTAGGGAAGATAGATTTATCCCTCTATATACTGAAAAGATTACTGCGATAATCTGTTCAAACAAGGAGTGACACTTTCGTTAGTAAAAGTTCTATTTTTATAGTTATATAGGGATCATATTAGTAAATTATATTACGTTATCAAACGAAATATATAAGAAATGTGTCAAGATAATACTTACTAGATCTACGAATGCAATGATTCGAATGGTCTTCAAAGTGGATATTTTGCAGGAGCCCATTTCTCTTTCAGGTTTCTCAACCACGCACGCAAATTCGAATTGCTGTTTCTTAATTTTCATATGAATCTTCTACTTAATCTAATTTTTCTTCGTTTGATGTTGGAAAGCATTATTCTATCTCACCTTATGAAGTTTCACCATATTTATCTTAAGTTCCAATACTTGTGACTTGCATTACATTATTCATATATTTGTATACTCATTGCTTGTGTGTGTCCACTTCTTAATTAACTTCGATTTCTCAAGAACTCTCTTGTAACTGTTTTCGGCATATTTCACAACTTTCGTTAAGTAAGAACAAAATGTCGTAAATTAGCGTTCGGTACTCTTGTCACCAGTGAACATAATTGGAACAATCCACTGGGGATGCGTAAGATGTTTTGTGACCAAGCCCAATTAGTTTCCTCAACAAAAAACTTGAAACTACGCTTCTACCTTGACTTCATTTCACACACGCAAGACGTCGATCCCCATCGCGTTCAATTTGTGATGAATTTCTCACAAAAAGTCACGGACTTTGGAGGGCGTCACACGAACTACTATCAAAAGCGATAGTGTGAGGAATGTTTTGCATAAACAATCTGCTACATCACAGTTCCGGGGTCAATCTACTTCATTATTGCCAACTGTTTTAGTTTGTGTTAGCATTTTCCTTATGTTTATTACGATTATATGACAGTACTAAATGTATGAATGATGTTTACTTAGGTGTTATATATCAAACATACATAGGTATGATCTTTCGGTTTTTCTTTTTAACATGTTAAACTGTTAGGTAGGCAGTATCTAGTACGACGTGGAATGAGCTATATTAGAGATGCGATGGATAATGACTCACAACGTACAAAAAGTCACTTCCATCCTTAAGTCAACTCATCAGTTCAAATATTGCATGCACAGTTTCTTTCTCCATATGTCGAGCTATAAGCACTTGAGAAAAATCGGAAGTTGTAAACTTCTATCTGTCTTTCATCAAACATGCACACTCCTTCAAACAGTATATCACAAGGAAACTCACGAGATCACAAAAATAAATAAAAGAAAGTTTATGAGAGAGAACCTAAAGGCTTCATCACTTTTTTATTTACTAGCACAAATGAAGAGCGAGAGGGGGATGGAAAATGAATACTGTTAAGAGTTTAAATAAATCTTTCGGTTGCTGAAAGCTTACTTCCTTTAGGAAAAAACCAATTTAAATGGGAGCTATCTAAAGCTGCTGGCACAAGAGACAGGTAATCACTGAAACACAATGCGTATGAGATCAAAACATGTCGTTGCCCTGTTCATATTGCAATATGCAGTTCCATAGTAAAATCGTGAAGTGAAACGACAGGGAAGCTTCTTTTTTTTTATGTTGCGGTAACAAACTCATCTTCCATTGTCAAAATAGTCCAGAGAGATGATACTGTTAATACAGTTTCTTTTATAATGATAATAATAATAAAATGACTATACCTTACTTTTCTCTTGAATTTTTATAAAGCTGGTTGAGTTTTATTATAACAAAATCTTTCGCTATGATAAAAATGGCTAGCGTAACACGTTGATTCTTTCATCTCTTGATGGAAGAGAAGCTGATATGAAATTGTATAGGGAAATCGTATAGTAAGACGTTTTATCTGGGAAAACTTTTACGTTAGACAATGTTCACCTCAAACGGTGTGCGTGGAACCAGCACCGGTTCTCAACTGTGAGTACTCTGAAAATTTTGCTGGAATAAGTATTTTTTCTAGAATGCGAGCGTACTTACGCCTTTACTTTCTCACATTGTATAGATAGCCAAGCGTTGTGTAGAGTTAGGAGCAGCAGTTTCTACCCGAAATAGAAGTATCGTGCATTTCAAGTAAACATGCACATGAAACCGTCACGCGTGCCTGCTTTATTCGGCGATTTATGCACCTTTTGCCATTAACACAAATTCTAGCGTTGCGTTTTGTACACTACTACTTTAGAGACGCATGCCGTCGTATACTTTATAGACAACTTTCAAGTCGTTTATTCCCAGAAAACTAAATTCGCCCTTAAACTTCGGATATAACAAACATGGTATTACAGACTTATCTCTAATTCTAGAAGCGCCTTGCTATTCAGTCATGAAGTTTTATTTGTCTTATAATAAGCCTCAAGAGGCATACTAAATGGTAGATAAATTCATTCACTGCTTAACAATACCTGTGGGGAATTGTTGACTACGTGCAAGGGGTTGCTCCCACGCTAGGTAGCATAGAAAGCGATAGATCCAAATTTGTAGTCTACTTGCACAACCATGTACGCCAAGCGGATAATTATTCCAGAATGTTAGTTGGATCTTTAAACTAAGTATCCTAAATGTACTTCCTGTTTCTCCTTATATATAGTCCTCGTAGACTCGTAGCACATGGGGCGAGTTCACGAAATTAATCACCCCCTCCCGTCTTTCGGATATGAACGATCGAAGTCTCAATGAAGTTCGAAATGAAAGCCAAGCCGTGAAACAAAATTTCATTAAAAGTGGCAAGTAGCAATTTCTATGCTTAATATCAGAACTTGTAAGCATATAAGTAGCAATATATCGAATGAACACGAAAGTAATAGGAGGTGACAATCTTCGGTAATCAAACTTCCGAGTTGAGGAAGTTAACTTGAAATCAAGTAGCATTTTGACAAATAAAAGTGTAAATTTGCACAAGTATGCATCTACTACAACAAAGTTCAAAAAATCAAGGAACCGGTAGACAGCGACAGCTAAGTATCTATAGACTGTACCATCCGTATTTCATGTCTCAAATATTACTTGTTCTACTTGTTCTACTTGTTCAGAGAACTTTGTGTCAGTCCTGAGTCTTAAACACAAGATTGAAAGGCTTTACAATTCCAATTCTAAGCTAAAGTTGGGTGCAAACTGACAGTTAGACATTTTTCCACTACATAGATAAACAGTTGGTGGTGACAATGACAATCACAAATGAAGTAATAAGATGTAGCTCTGAGTTTGCTAAATTGAATCCGACCTTTAAACTTTAGCGAACCAATTTTACTTCAAAAACGATTTTGACAGGCATGCAATGAAGTTGAGAAAACTTGTGGATTCCTTTCCTTCATTGTTTCGAAACTTCAAGACGAACCAACAACTATCTACGGATGCACAGGCCAAGGAAAGCATCTATTCTAAGTAAACTATATCTAGGGGCTGCATATTATATAAATAAAGGTTTTCTGTGAGTCAGTACCCAAAAATATCCCCGAGAATCTGACATTCGAGTATTATGAATTCTTGCGGACTTTTTACACGAAAAACAGGATTTGAAGTTTTTAGTCACAAGATCGTTGGTACTAAATATTACGATGCACATGAAACATAAGTATTTCGAATACTGAATAATTGAGCAAATCCTCCTATATAGTAGGTTATTAATGGTTTTGTGAAGCAAAGCAAAAACATGCATTCAGATGTACTTATACTACACAATAAAATTGAAAGGTTTTTGGTTTAATTATTCTATGTAAAGTAAACTACTTAAGTAGGATTTAAAGTGCCTAATTAGTTATTAAATCTCTCGCTCTGACATTCATATTAGAACAGATACTTCTTTGCTTCATGGCACAAAGC
>JAANSM010001093.1:0-20866 GCA_036850725.1 Orchesella villosa | reverse complement strand
GACAGACAGACGTGATACTGATCTCATAATCTACTGAAGTACGCGTTTTCAACGCTTTCAGTAGATAATAAGTAATTCTAGTAAGTTTAAGTCCATAAATTTAGTTGTCATGATACAATTTTCCCTTTTTCTTCCGTTTTTGACTGGTTAAGTTTTAAAGTTCTGTAACAACAATTGCATCTACCATTAAAAATACGGACTTTACTTTTAAAATGTATGTAGTAGCAATAAATAATAATTTTTCATAAGTAATGTGATTGTAGAATGGATGTTACAAGTATTTAAGTATTGCTGAGGCCATGCATGGTGAGTAGGCAAATTTAGCTTGTTGGAAACAAAGAAAACTCAGTAGAAGAGAGAGAGAGAAAAAGAAAGAAAATCAAATTTTGCGCGATATTGGTGATGTGGTACCGTGCATTGCTTAGCTGGCACTTGTTGGTTGCCTATTGCATGAAATGTGGGTGAGTGTATGTGGTGTTGGTAGAGTCGTGCGTGTGTGTGTATCACTCACGATAGTTGAATGGTACTGACTGGGTATACATCGCCTCGTTAAAAGTAGCTGCATGGCAAAAACCAAAACGGAGCATTTGGATATGTGTAGTTTCAGGCTGTACTTTATATCAATGAGAAATATGTCATCTACATGGCCGTATAAAGTAATTGTTTCAGCCTAACTTGAGTGAATAGTAAGCAGAGGAGAGTATCTCAACTCACATTGGTGAAAAAGCCGCAGCCGGACTACGACGTGCGTTAACCCTTTCTACATTTTACTTCATTTTTACTGTAAGTTTTAATTAATAAGATTGCATTGAAGCACTCAAAATTGAATTAGTCGTTAGTTTAGTTTATCCGAAAGGTATATTTCCACTTTGTTCATTCCTAAAAACAGGAGTTGAGTTAATTTACAATTTACTGTTGACTGTAGATATTGAAAAGACCGATTGAGGAAGAAGATGAGTTGGACAGCCGGTAGATACTATGTCACAGCTGTGGCCCTCGCACTAGCAATGTTGATGATGGTGAGTGGGGATAGTTCTGGGGGGACGCCGGGCACCTTGAACAGTGCTCCAGCTGGGGAAGAACCTGCCAGACTTCTCATTTCCAAACAGCTTCTCAATAAGTACGTGGTAGAGAATATGGACGTGGTTATCAAATACAGCATCTTCAACGTCGGCTCGGTAACAGCAACCAACGTGCTTCTAAAGGATAGTTCATTTGGTCCAGACTTCAAAGTTGCTGGAGGACAAACAGAAGTGAATCTAGGAAGAATTCCACCATCCGCTAACGTGACCCATACTTTGGTTGTAAAGCCCTTGAAGTTTGGATACTACAACTTCACAGCTGCTCAGGTCTCGTACGCTTCTGGAGATGAGTCTAATGAGGTAACCAATAAAAGTCAATGTTGATTCTATATCACAACATGTCTGAGTAAAATGAAAATGCAACCATGTGGTCGATAAGATCATGAATTATTTTTAAATGAACTCTTTTTATTTCCCAGATTTTGCAAGGGTACTCCAGTGAGCCGGGTGAGGGATACATTGCTCCTTTCAGGGAATTCGACAAACGGTTCTCTCCACATTTGGTACTTTTTCAACTAACTACAATTATATTAATTTGCAAACAAACCCGTTTGACGTGACATATATGAAGTTGTAATTTGTTATTTTTTAGTTGGACTGGGCTGCATTTGCCATCATGTCTCTCCCCCCACTTTTCATTCCATTCATGTTGTGGCACTCCAGCAAGTCCAAGTATGAAGCCGTACTAAGCGCCAAGAAACTTAAGTAAAGAGGGATAAGCTCTAATCTATCCACCTATTTCTCTTCAGCTGATCAAATGAGTTCTATTTTTGGGAGTTTGGATATTGGATATGAATACTGCGTTGGTTTCATTTCGCAAAATAATGTAAGTTGTGCATTTGCTAATTAAAATACATAAAATTGTTAAGTGACTTGTGTGGTTTTTGTCATGGTTTAAAAAAATTTGAGGTGTAGAGTTATCGTCTCTTCTATGTTTTGAGTTTGGTTTATGATCAGTTAAGTATAAATATTGTTACAAATCATTCATGTACATGGTACTCTTACAATGCTCGACTTGTTAACTCACAGATGATTTCAATTAGTTTCACATACTACCATTTATAGGAATAAACATTGTGATGATTAAAAGGTCATTTGATTTAATTTGTAATACAGATACAAAACAAAATCACGTGTTTGTTATGAAACTTTTTTATTGTCATTCATTTCATGATTTCTGAAAACATTAATTAGTTATTTTATTTTTATCATTCGATGCTGGTCGGTAATCATTTTATTCAATGCTACGTAATTCTTTCGTGAACATGCTACGCTTAAGTACAAAAATTAGCAATCGGCCAACTTATGGTTACGTAAAATGATACGATTCAACTACACTGAATTCATGTGCTTCATCTAGTACCCCCAAGTCTCAATAGTGATTCGTTTGATCGGATTCATTCTTGTTTAAAGCGACAACTACACGTTTGTTTCTATACCTGACATGCCAAACTATTGGTTATCCTTCATACCTTTAAAACATATTTATTCATTGAGATGAAATCGCAACACCCCGTTCCAAATGCCTACATCTAACTAATTCAAAACGTTAAAACAGCAATCATAATAATAAAATACGCAGTGATAAAAATGTTCAAGTATGATTTTTTATATAATAATGGTACAATTCAAAATAGAGGTTTTGTTACGAATGATTTATTACGAAATAGAAAACTGGCACATTTTTACAGATAGATAACCGGGCCATGAATGGAAGAAGACTGACATTTTCGGTACAATTTGCGTGACAAAATATAAAGGCAACATGTTGGTACATTAAAGCTTAGAGTTTTGGTTGAAGAGCTCAACGTATCCACCTGTAAATAGCAAATGAATTCTCTATTAATTTTATTCGTAATGGAAAATTGTTAATAATATTTGAGAAACAAAGTGTGGTTCTTGAGACAGAGCCTCATTAGTGAATGGAAAACAATAATAGATTATATTTTATTGGTTTTACCTGACATGACGGTTTGTCCTGTCTCCATAACTCTGGCTTCAAAGAAAATGCGAGCATTTTCCTTCCAAGTAAGCACCTCTAAAGTTTGACCAGGATACACTGGTTTGGAGAATCGGGCCTTGATACAGCGAAACCGTTTGGGGTCTGCGTTGCCATACTTGTTGAGTATTAACCTAGCGGCAATGCCATATGAGCACAGTCCATGCAAAATAGGTCTAGAAAATCCTCCCATTTGAGCAAAGTTGGGGTCAATATGGAGCGGATTGGCGTCCCCGCTCAATCGATAGAGAGCAGCCTGGCCTTCATCTGTTTTGAAAGATAGAACAGCATCAGGATCCCGTTTTGGTGGTGGGATCGGTCTCGTAATCGGCTTAGGGGTATCTCTCTGTCCCCCAAATTTCCCTGCTCCAACTTCGAATATATGCCACTCAGTGATAAAAACAGGTCCACTTTCATCCTCCCCTGTCACTTTGAACACGTAAACACATCCAGAAATCTTGTCCAGCACTTCAACAACTTCAGTTTTCAACGTGAGTTCCGCATCCGCATTTAATGGTCGCAACAACTCCACATACTGCTCTCCGTGCAAAATTTGTGTAAAGTCTACATTCAAACTTCGAAATTTGAGGACATCATACATGCTATTCATTGCAGGTACAACAGGGAATGTGGGAAGGACACGAAAGTCATCAGAATTTTCATACAGATAGTTCATCCCCTCAGCATCCGTTAGGCGAACTCCCACTTTATTTTAGCAAACAAAAATTAGGTAACTTTTAAGAAAGAATTGAAAGCGATACTGATGATTGTTGTTTTTGGCAAATAAAGTACACTTACAGCCAAGGGCGTAGAGAATGGCTTGATTGGCGTTGTACTTGATTTTGACTTCTGGGAAGGACAGTTGGCTCAGGTTTGCTCGGCTAACATTTTGTGCGTCTCCTAACCCTTTCTGTTGTATTCTCAATGCATCCATCAGTTTGCCCATGGCTTCCTCAGGTGCTGTCGGATAGTCCGCATTTGTGCTCAAATCAATGATTTCTGACCACTTGTCTCGAACCGACTCCACTGTAACGCTCTCGTTTAGAGATGAGCGTAGTATAGCCCCTCCTGCCCGCTGCCACTGGTCTGCCGATTTCACATTCAAATTTCACATTCAAATTTCACATTTAAATAAAGTAACAGCGTCAAAGCTTTAATACTAGTTAGCTTAATGAGGTACTCACATTTTGCTGCGAATCCAGCAGCAGCTTCAATCACAACCCCATTTTCATCACAGTCTTCATGGCAGAGCCAAGCCACAACTGGAGCGATCAATTCTGGTTTCAAGGCATCATGGAGTTCTGTCTCGACAAGAATTTAGGAGGTGCTTCGTCAAAGCTTATACAGTGAGTATTATACGCTATAGAGTAACAGTACCAAATTCCTTACCAGGTGGCAAAATGTTTTCAGTGAGTCTGGAACCAGCCATAGGAACTATTGTGTTGGTGTGAATGTTATAGCGAGCACCTTCTTTAGCCAGAGTGTTGGAAAGGCCAACAAGACCACTCTTTGCAGCAGAGTAGTTAGCCTGTCCAAAATTACCTAGGAGTCCAGCCACTGACGAAGTGTTAATGATCCTCCCATAGTTCTGTTTTCTAAAATGGTCCCAAGCAGCTTTAGATGTTTTGAATGAGCCCACCACATGAACTTGGTTTATAATGTCCCAATCTTGTTGTGTCATTTTTACAAAACTACGGTCCCGAAGTATTCCAGCATTATTCACTAAAATGTCAATCCGTCCAAATTTTTTGACGGCCGTCTCAATGATTTTCTCGCCTTCTGTAACTGAGTCGTAGTTTGGAACAGCTTTTCCGCCTACAAAAAGAAAAATCTATTGGAAACTGGAGCGACACATAATGAAGCAGAGCTTGGAATTGTACACAAGATATGGCAGTATAATGTTTTAGTTATCAGGCACTTCAAATTATTTGAAGACTATCAGTTAAGATATAGATACAGTATTCAAGCTTATGGTTTACGTACCAAACATGAGGAAATTCTTGTCAAGCAATCATTTCGCTAACCTTTCTTTAAAATTTCATCAACAACAGAGTCGGCCGCCATTTGACTGCGTCCATCACCTTGAGCTGTGCCTCCCAGGTCATTGACGACAACGGAAGCACCTCGATCCGCAAAAAGAAGGGCATATGCTTTCCCAAGTCCACCTCCAGCCCCAGTAACAACTACTACTCTTCCATCAAATCGTAACAACCGATTCATTGTGAAATTCACGGTAGGTTTTACCAGTTTTCGGAAAAACTCGCTTGCGTGTGCAACTGCAACGTTGAATATAAAACAAGATGTGTTAAAAACTTCTCCGTTTTGATCAGTTTTAAAAGTTGTCAACAGGACAAAGTGCGAAAAGAACAAAAAACCTTTTTGATCAATTCAAGCCATAGCCCATACAATCAATAACACAGTCACCCCACTATTCACTACCCAACTTATTTTTTTAATCTTTCAATCAATCACCAAATGCCAACAACAACTCTCTTGTCACTAACTCAACTTATCTTGCAATAGAAAAAACTCCTTATCTGCCTGTTGAATGTCAACAGCATTGGCCATTGGCTTTAGCTTGGATTCATCCGATTCATGTCACATGTCATTCATATAATTATACTAACATTTAACATATGAAGATAGGCAAATCGCAATGTAAGTATTATTCATTGTGCTCCTTGCATATCCTTCATGGTAGAATAATTATATTAGAGCATTCATCATTTTTTATAACATATAAGCACAGTACACATCAAGACAACATAATAATTATGTGCACGACTCCCCCACCGCTCTAGTTCACAACAATTTTCCCATTATATAACGTATTGCATAACAAAGTACAATCATCATATCATGAGAGCTCGAGCCTCAAGCTTCCCAATAATTCCCACAAACAAACAGCATTAGGATAAGAAAGAGGATTCTGATTCTGGTATTCATTATTAATAACAGGCAGTAATAACGAGGATGAAGAATCAAAAGTAGATGCGAATAGTTATGGGTTTTACTTACCTCTCATTTGGATGATCACTGTTGACTCTGATAAGTTAGTTTTGCGGCCCAAGGCAGCATTCCTCCCGGTTCTGTTTAGTTATTTCAGGAACTCGAACTAATTAGAGAGGACCAGACACCAGATGCTGGATGTTATGATCAATAATATACAGATAATCCAATTAACATTCGTAAACATTGACCATTAGTAGAGCTCTGTTGAGTATTACATTTTGTGAAACACCACGGACGGATATGCATCGGCAAAAAAGAGTAGGTAATAAAGGTCTTATAGCAATATCAGCGATAAATAGAATGCAGTTTGTTTGTGTTTGCTTGCACAGCAAGTGAAAGCATGCCATATTACATTATACAATACAGGCAACCTTGTGCAGCTGAGCTGACTAGCTGACTGCTGATGACAGCCAGCTAGAGCTGCACTACAACACCTGCACGCTATAATAATATTTGTATAGCATCCAGAGCAAAAAACCTTGCGTCCACAAACTTCACAGGTTTGACTTTATGCTTGGATGGAACCACAATAAATGCATAATTCAGTATTTAGCGAGAATAAAGAATTAAAATGTTCATCAATGTTCCTTTGAAAGGCTGGACCATTCTGTTAAGAATTGTGAGCATTTAGTTTGATAACCTACGGCCTTGTTTAAGACCAAAAGGGTTGTATGAGATGGACCTGAATTTGGTCCAAGGATTGTTGAAGTTTCAATGAAAAAAAACTAATTTAGAGAATAATCGGCGGTGGTTGGATGTAGCCACAAAGAAACTGCTGATAGAAAACTCAGAGGCATCCACTTAACAGTGTGCCGCATTAAAACATATTGCCATAATCAGATAAACCTTAAACACAGACGCAAAACCCAACATAAAGTAATTTTGTTCAAATTATTTGAATTCTGCTATACTATAATTATTTCAAATATACGAAACTGTTTTTTATTATTGCGTACAAACTAAACAGGCTAGGTTATAAAAAAAACTATATTCTATGTTTCCTAAGGAAAGCATATTAGTAGCCCGCTGCAGCACTCAGAGTCTAATCTTCTTAATGGCATTAGAAAATCCAAGACGCTTGAGAATTTGACTGCGACTTTGACCTGACTGGCACGACCATAAAATGATACTGAGTAGTAAAATTAACATGGTCACGCAAATAAACGTATTTTTGCTCAAATGCTCCAAAAAAAATGCCCAGATTACATTTTCCAATCAGATAAGCCTTTGCAAGCCCATGCAATCCCCTCATTAGTAGGCCATTTGACCCCCAGTAAAAATAACTAGGAGCGATATAAAACTAATTTGATGTGAATGACCTTGTCTTTGTGCAAACAAAAAAGAGTCATGAAAACCTTTAGCAAATAAAGACCAAGCTTTCTCGGAATGCACTACCATGAGAAGAAAAGTTTGTGAGAAATCTGATCAATCCACACACCAATGGTAACTTGAAGAGAAATTATAAGAGAAATGCGACATTTCTTTAAGACGTGTTCAACGCAACAAGTTTCCTTGAAACAATTCCATTTCTTTAGTGTTTTCACATAGCGCAGCGACTGCATTTCTGCGAGTGTGAAAGTAAGAACACAAAGACGACGGTCTGTTATGATCTACTCTATTCTGCTCTGATGTCTGATGCATGCATGCAGAATTAGCTGGAAGAAAGCATTTCTCTATATTTACTGGGGATCAATGAAACTTGGCTTGGTTTCTTGTCCTCGTGATACACCAATTTACACTGACTTGCTTTGTTATTCCACAATCGTTGGATCGACTAAAGGATTCTTAGCATTGTATTATTGTATACTCAGTCCCGCGTTGATTTTATTGACCACACACCAGCAACCAAGCACCTCGACATAAAAATTAATAAACAGCAAACAAGCTCATGTAAAGATGTGAAGAAAGAAGGAATATATATATGACTAAGTATGTAGCATTATTCTCACATCATAAGCTCATGCTCATCTACTCTAGCTCAACGTTAACTCAACTTCTCTCTCTCTCTTTCACCTCCTAAAACTTTATCAACGCACATTGAAGTTGTGAATTTTAGTTTGAAGTAGGAGGCTTCAGTTTTACTCTCTCACTTTCACCTTTCATTCTGATTTTGTCGGACAACCAAACTTGTTCTCGAAACTCCTTACTATTCTGGCTGTATAGGTGGTTTGTAGTTTCCTTTTAAGTGCGCTAGTTTTTACGGGAACGCAAAAGCCAAGAATAATGGTGGAAACAGAGAAAGTGTGCAATCATAAAGTGACATCAGTCTCATCCTCTGAGCTTATACAATCAAAACGAAGCAACATTAGCCCAACTAATGTGAGCCCGTCCAGACGGCCTACAATCACTAGATCAACATCTGCCTACTATGTCTTCGCTAGTTTGCCTCAAGTTGTCCATAGTGTTCGGCCCAAAACGGGGTATCGCAACAATGTTTCAAGGTAAGAATTTAGCTCATTGTCAGAAACAACAGGGGTGTTTGATTTATTCAATTTTCTAAGGAAAGTATGCATGCATACGAATTGTAAGCAGTTAAGCATTCAAGAGTCTCATGATGACCCACTCAAAAATGGAATTTATACTGGTGAACACATGTTATTCTGATTTCAAGTGTAGAACGTTCCTGCTATTCCAACCAACCAGAACTCCAACCAATGCATACACACATTTGTACATGCTTCTACAAACGCTTCTGTGAAGCGTTTTAGTTTAGCTGCTGCAAACCATAAATCAATAGGGCAAAGCCAAACGATTCAAGCGTACATTATTCACGTGATTGACTAGCATTTGCTAACTTTTTTCTACACAATTCTTAGATTTTGTGCAATCCTCGTTTTCAATCATTAAGTTCAAGCATATTGATCTGACATCTGTGGGAAGATATTAGCGTTTGACAAGCTCCAAATTGCATTTTTGGTACTCTATAGCTTGAATGAAAGTTAAGGTGAAAGTTAGCTGGCTTAAGGGTCAGGTTCAAAGATAAGCAAGATTGCTCAACAAAACTCGAGAAAAAAACAAAGTAGTTTTAACATAAGTTGTGAGTTTTATTGTTTGTTTTAAGTAAATACATTAGTACAAGATTATCAATCAAGACTGGTCTGACGTAAGAGATTTTGAGGATATGAAGCTTAATAGTTCCAAGTAAAAGTTGGATTCCTGTATGTATATATGTATGTATGTATGAACGCAAGATTGCGCCCTGTAATAAATTCATTAGTTGCTAAGCGAATTTGGCCAGTGCACTTAACTTTGAGTTGCACACACAAATAGAGTCATCGTTCAGCACTACATAAAATCTAGATATAGAAATTCAGTATGTAGCTCTTGAACATACATTTCTCCTTACCAACAATCAATGGCGCAATGAACTACTTGATTACAGAGTTGAAACATGCAATACAAAAAATGACTATTAAAAATGTCAAACACATAAAAAAGTGAACAATAGACGAATTATTGTAATGATTTTCCATGTCGAATTCCCATCGTCATATAGTCGATGCAATGCAATACGAAGCATGTATTAATGCAAATGTGGTAATCCATAATCATTCACAGTGCTTCCTGCTTTGCTTGAGGTATGTATGTAACCACGTCTCTATTGTCGACTAAGCAATTTGACATTTCACGATTAGGACCATTTTTTCCTAGTCGTTAATCGCCCTCATCAATCAGCATTACATGTATAATAGCACAATGGTCATGTCAAAAAAAGCATTTTGGTTGCATACCGATTACCAAGTAACTGTTATATTATGTTACTTTCTCCGATCGGAAACTGCTTTTTTTGCTACGACGTTGGTTTTTTCTATGCTCATTTTTTATAAAGTAATTATTCTTTAACGTTTTTACATGGGTCGGCTTCTATATTATTGCTTAGACTTGACTTGTGGACGAGGACGAGGACGAGACAGGTTGTCAATGTTTTGTGATGTGAAACTATTAAAAGGAAAGTCCACTTCCTAATAATAATAATAATAAGTCTTGTCATTCTGATGAAAAGCTTGGAGGGTGACATTGGGAAGAAGAAAGAAGCACAGCACGAAGAAAAGGCAGAGATTTTTTTTTGGATTTAGTAAACCTCCTTCCCACAAATTATGCAATAAGTAAAAAGTAGAGTGAATATCGTACATATAATCAGTTGGCCCTTGGCAGTTTTGGGTTGCTACTTCTTGTAGTTCTATGTAGTGGGTCCATTACTGACTTGTTTTGAGTTGCACTTTTATCTTGGTAATGAATCATACTCATTGACTTTTTTTCCGTTTCCACTGGGATGGAGTGAACAGCAAAGGTTGGGCAGAGAAAAAAAGACGGAGTGGAGTAGAGCGAGAAGCGTGTAATATTATGTAGACTACTTGCTACTTCATGTCATTCTCTTTGCACTGTCGAATAGTTGTGTACGTTACGCTCTAATATGTGCTATACAAATACAAATAAGTATTATTCCAACGGAAGATGGAATGAGAAGGATTTTTTGATCGATAAGCGCAAAAATGTCTGGATTCTAATACACTACTGTGTGTATGGATGCATGACGATGACGGTTGTTTTGGAGAAGAGAGTGTGAGAGAATGAATATCTATATATATATATAGATATATAAAGTATGCGTGTATATTTGAGCGTAGGTTGAGTGAGTAGTGGTTGTGATGGAATGTGAAGGTGAAAAACCTGTGTTTTGCGATGCTTTCCGCTCCTGCTTTTCCTTGCCAAGTTTAGTCTCTCAGTCTTGTGGAGAGCCATGCTGGAGGAGGTGGACAGTGAGCATAGTCAACGTGATAGTCATCCAGGTGGGATAGAAATCAGCAATGGGCATGGGTCGAGTGCCTTGAGTGAAGACGGCGGCGGGTGCGCTGCTGATGTCACCACCACCACAGTTAGGATTCGTACGACATACAATAAACGCGCTAGCAAATTTATGAACAGGCCCAACGTCCAGAATGGTCTGGGTGCTTCTTCCTTTCTGAACCCGTACGCAGTTGGTGGGAGTGGAGGTGGTTCTGGTGCTACTAGATTATTGAATAACCTTCAGTCCACTAGCAGTTTCCATCAAAAGCATAATCATAGGTCGGTCATCACAACGAGTTCATTGTTGGGTGGTGGTGGGGGAGCTGTGGCAGCCCCACAAAATACCTTCAGTAGCACGCCATCTCCTCAAGGAACTACGGCGTCCATTAGCACAACCTCCACCACGGTGGAGTCGAGACCCCCATTTGTGACAACGGTCACACGAGGAAGATTTCTTCCCTCCAAATTTGACCTGATGGTTGAGAAAAGTCTTGTTCACTTTTTCCAGTCGCCCAAAACCGGTTGGCTTGATAACGCGGCATCAGTGTTCGCTGTCCGGTGGGCCACTCAAGGAAAATAATAGCCAAAATCCCTTGTAAATGCTTGGAAACACTTTTTTCAGCAAGTCAAAACTAATTTACAGAGATTGTATTTAATGGAATGTATTTTCTAATTTTTTTTGTTGTAGACCTCGTGGTGCCCACGACTACTACAATGTTATGTGGGACCCACACATTTACAGGGGCACAACCACAACATTCACTTCAAGTCTGAAACAGCCAGATTCGGAAAGTCGGAGGTGAGGAGGAACGGAGCAGGAAACGGAGAGGATTCGCAAGTAATCCATCCGGTGCCACCAACAATGTGTACAATAATAGCATAAGTCCGACAGGGATGGGAAACCGGCAGCGTTACAGAATGACCACAAAAGTGAGCTCGCGTTCCAGAACATTTCCACCACCACAGCTAATGAATGAAGGACGACATCAAGTGCAGGTGCAGACAGATGAGTACTTGGAGGATTTAACGAGGGACGCCCCCCGTCCTGAGGTAGATGCCGTCGTCCAGACTGATCCTGTGCAGGATGAGCTCATTCACATCCAAAGTGAGAGTGGGGGCAAGAGAAGACTGATACTTTCTGAAAAATCTGGCATTGACGCAAGTACGCAAGTACTTCCAGGTGAACTAGTCACCTTTGACGAACAAGTGCAACCAATCGTTGAAGCCCTTGTTGGAAAAATCTTAGAGCAGGTAAAATAATCCTTTTAAGCCTCTTCTCTTTTTTTCATTCTCAGCATTTTTTCCATTTCATTCTATCAAACGGGCATGTGCAATCCAAGGTTGCTTGATGCAACATCTCCGTTTCTTCTACATAAATAGCCACACTTTACTGCTTTATTGGATGCCTATAATTTTTTCGGTTCACATTAGGTTAAGTTACGAACTGAGACGCAACATACAAGTACATCAAATATCGTACATCGTATTGATCCGCTCACATTTCAATTTATTTTTTACTAACGACTAACTAAACAAAATACACTGAGCATATCACTCTATTTGTTCTGTTGAATAGGGCCACTATGTATTCATAAATGCATATAATATATCTGTAGCTCTGTACGTAGGTACTATGTATATTAAACTCTGCCTGCTTTACTTGTGTGTGTATGTATGTCCAATGCTCACAAATACAGACATTTCCTTTAATGTCCCCTGCCATTATTACTACATAGCAATTTCCAATATGCAACAACCAAATACAAAAATATGTACACCGTTCTGCTTTATATTTACTACGGGTTGTAACAACATAGTTTTTATATATTTTTTTTGGACACACTCACATGATATAATAGAGAAGCTTTTACTTTTGACTTTCTTTATCCTCTCATCAAGCATTAGAAATTGCACTCTACCCATGTCGACATACATGTCTACAAATGCTNTAATAGAGAAGCTTTTACTTTTGACTTTCTTTATCCTCTCATCAAGCATTAGAAATTGCACTCTACCCATGTCGACATACATGTCTACAAATGCTATACATTAGTAGTACTAGGATAATATGGGCTCATCGTTGATGAGATGAGATAAAAATAAATGTTCTTTTTCTGCGACAATATGTCAAACATAATTCAAGTACATGAATCATATATTACTTGTATATGCAAAAACAATGGATGAAAAGTGTAGCCAGAGAGAGTGTACGTTCCTAATCAATTTTTTGTATAGCATCATAAGGGTGTATAATACGTCGTATGAGAAGAAATAGTGACGAATGTGACGATACTTAATTTTATTTTTTATTAATGTGTCAAAAGCTGCTTATACGTTTTTATGCATGTTTTATACAAGGACACAATAAGTATAGTAACTAATTATGCATGATGCATAAACAATTTAAGTAATTAATAGATAATATTATGTTGGCTTGTGATGCATGTGCAGGCGCTCATGGAGACAATGGAGGAAGAGGAGATATGGGCTCTGAAAGCACAGCAAAACCGGTTCCTCGAGAAACGTAAGGAGGAGGAGCAAGAGCTATCCAGACTGAGGGAGCAACAGGAGCGAATTAGTGCGGAGAAGGAGCGTCTCAAGAGCCACATCCAAGCGCAGCTCCTTCAACAACAAAATGGGGACGCTGAAGCCCTCTTCAAAATCATGAATAGAAATAGCGGAGGGGAGGCTAAGGGGCCGAATGAGAATCCCATGATACTCAACACATCCTACCTTCTAGAGCTGTTGCCGTCCGTGATTAACTCGTTGCGTCAGGAGGGTCTCCTCACTGACCAAGCAGAAAATGGTAAATTTTTCGCCATGACTATTCTAAAACAATGCATACTATATCCAGTACTGTTACTGGATCACGACTCAAATCTAAATAAAACATTTTTAGATTATCTTTAAAAAAAATGATAGCGATAGGCTAAATTCTTCGTTTGGTTTCACCGTTCAATTAAAATCGAATGCCCTGTAAGCTATGGATGATGTGCTGAAATTACGCTATTCCTGTTGGCTGTTATCGTGAATGGCTGCTTAATTTGTTGGACGAGAGACAAATGCAATGCCGGAAAATTTTACATATCGACTATTATTTTTTGTCAATATAATATTGAATATTATATACGTAAAAAGTATCCTTCAAATTAAATTAGGTCTCAATCAGATAGCAGCGTACATGACCAACGTAAGCAAACTACTGGCACGACGGCAAAGTGTGAAAGAGAAATGTTGGTGGGGTGATATGAAACAAACTTAAGCTTCGCAGTACCTAAGATACTGAGGCCAGTTTGACATAGTTTTAAATTTTAGATTGAATTAAAGTGAAATTCACATGATTTACAAACGTATGTCAATGCTTTCACCACAGTTTTAGAATCTATAAGGTGCTCGGGTCAGCCTTTTCGATTATGATTAAAAAGAAAAATAACCATTTGGGTTTGCTTATTGTGCAGATATTAGCCAGTCACTGGCAAAAGTGCTTGGAAAAAGAAATAGGGACGAGAGAAGAAAGTTGGGACGACAACGTTGAAATGGAAATTGTTGAAGCTACTGAGCAAGACGCAAGCTGGCCTGACGCCAATGAAATTGAGTCTGCAGTAAATATAGACAATGAATCTGGACGACATTCCAGAAATACGGGGACACCAGCATCACCAAATCAGGCTGAATCTGAACCAGCGGATGACGTGGCAGATGATGATGAAACAGAGCTCGTCACTGAAGACACCACCTGCATAGAGCAGGAAAAGGTTGATGGGCTGGATGATGATGGAATTTCTGAGAACGATGAGCAAGTCTCACAAAATGCAGATGATTCTGAGGTCAAGCCACTAATAGATCAAACGCCAGAAGAAGAGCAAACTGGCTTAGCTACTTGAAGAGGCGGAACCGCAAGTTTCATCAGAATCACCATCATTTCCCAAACTTCCAAATGGTGCCATAACAAATGCCGCCGTCCAAAGTGTTTTGGAGGACTAAAAAACTGTTTATTCCTGTTTAAATCAATTTACTAAACTCACCTTTGTATGCACATTGCATTGCAACAACATTATCCGTACTAACTTCTAAATTAATACTTTTTCCATTTGTGCTCTCCATTTCTCCACAGTATTTTGTGCTGTCGTTAGTTATAGAAAAGTTTGTTTGAGCCCTCTAAACAATTGTGGACTACAGTAAACATTACGAATTAACGTTTAGTTTTTATGTTGAAATGGATAACAGATAAGGACAACTGACCACATTAGAACTAGAACAACACAATTGTAAGTTGTAATCCAAGTATATATTATCATTTTAAGTTAAAGGTGGAGTGAGCGACATAGTGTTATTTTTTATTGGCATTTGCAGGCAAGGATGCTGCATCTAAAATCTAAACCATAACGTATATGTATATATTTACAGGAGTATGCACAACGATAACGATGAACTGAAAGATTCGCAAAGCAAGCAACTTACTATTTAAGAGATCCGTTCAAGTTTCGTAGGCATACTTTTGATTCTCTGGTCTACACTTCACAACTCATTTTGTGAAAGGAGTTAGACAAATTTTATTTAAAGTGTTATTCCAAATTTATTGTGAATTTTGTGTAACCTGATACTTTTTATCTTGGATAAAATTAATCCACGGAACTCACATTCCACACTCGTGACATATCAACAATGTATGAAAAAACCAAACCAATATATATAATATATATATATATATTACATTATAATATAGATAAATGGAGATGAAAAATAAAAGAAATACCTGGACTTTCTCGTCATTATAATTCATGGGTGAATGAGGACATTATGATATTGCTAACCATTGAGCTCATTCATAAGTTTATTTTATTTCATTTTAATTTGCGTACATGTAATAACATTACATGCATGACGTTGAGTGCGTGAAAAATTTAAATGACGATGACAACGGTCTACTTCAGTGAAGTATATGTATAAGGTCAAGGTGACGTGGTAACAATCAGGATTTGAGACACAGGTACGTAAAGTTAATGTTGGACTAAACAAACTTGATCACCGTAACATCGTATACCTTATTAATTACATCGAGACATGTTCATTAGTTCAACAACTTATATAAATCAGTTTCAAAACTTAAAGACAATAACAATTAATTTGCTTCATTCCTTATCTTAGCGAGAGGTTGCGTGCGTGAGATAAATATTATAATATCATGTCATGGTATCGCATTCATCTTAAACAACGATTAGATCAATCAGATCAACTGCATATTAGTATTAAATACTATATATAATATAATATTATAGAACAATACAGCTCTATAATTTTCTATGCCTACTCCTCTTATATTTTCTTAATTTTAGAACGGTTAGAAGGCATAGGTACTGCGTCGAATAATATAAACCAAGTTATTATATATGAGCTTGAGCCAGGCTCAAAAATCGGTTTTAATTCACGAGCGCAATTTTTCATTACCTGTTTTATTGCTCGTTCATCTATCCAAATTCTTTGAAAATTCAAACGCTGACCCTCACACTATCATTCATGTGGTAATTTATTTTATGAAAATTGGCATAAATTGGCAAACGCATAGAAACTACACGTTTTTAGTAATACCTTCGTAAAACATTTGATGAAGAAAACAAGTCAAGTCACAATTTTTACCGAGCAACTTTATTGATGAACACACTTGGAGCAATACAGTCAATTTAAACCCCAAGCAAAAAGGTTTTAATTGGTGTTGATAGTAAATACCATGGATACTGAGCAATAAACCTAGCAAAATCACTTAACATTTGGATTATAAAACCCATAGATATTGCCACTGTAACGAATAAATTTTTTGTTGCTACGATGTACTATCCTAAACGTTTCTAGATAACGAATTTGTCCGAAGAAAACTACAATATATTCTTCAATAACTTTAAAAGATGAAAGAAGGGGTTCTTTGCGACACGGGATATGTCGCATGTAAAGACAATAGGTCGTAAGTCTTACAATATTCGGACAAATAACAATTCAACTAATAAAAATGAATGGAACAACGGAAGGTGGCACAACCTTACAAGTATATAGATTTTGTGATGAATGGATTAGCTAATATTGTGTCAATTTTTTAAAACTAGGATTCCAGATTACATTAAAATTGATATTGTTTTAGCTAAGCTCTCACTTAAAAAAGGTATTCGTAGTCACTTTTGACCGTTCACTTTATTTTGCAAATAGTAATTTTTCATTCGTTGTAGTTAGTTACATCTTATTTTTTCATATCGCTGTTCGAGCCCGAAATCGAGATGCAAATGTCAAGAATTAACAATACAATAAATATAAAGTGTATATATAAGATAGAAACCCTGTCAGTAGATCTCATATTTCGTAAATATTTTTACGCATTTATCAACAAACGATGAGTTTTCGTTGCAAACACCGATATTCGTTAACCATTCTCGTTGGGTACTACAAATTAAACTAGACATTTAGCAGCGTAATTATAAATTATAAATCTAACATGCTGTTTAGTGCTCGCATAACGTGGGTCAACATGAAGATTCGGCTGAACGATAAGAAGAGTCTTTGCATTTACATGTCGCATTTAAAAATTATACTAACCTAATCCTACACACTTTCCATGATTTCTCTAAACATACCGTTGCCCTCCAATTTGACTCCAACTATAAACTTGGGGGTACTCCAAACTTGCCTTTCATGCGTATTCTAACTTAACTTAATACCGGGTAACAGTCCCATAAGGGTAAGGGTCCAGCCCTCAACAAGAAAACAATGCACGCCCAACAAAATTAAAAAGGGAGACAAAACAGAAATACTAATAATAATGAGTCCAGCTAATATAAAGTTTTAGTTGGAAACGGGCAAGACAATGGATTGCTTTGTGTACACCAAATGGTGGTGTTGCTGATTAGGGGTGCAGGTGGAAGCCACTTTTTGGAAAGCGACTTGATTAGGATAGTGCCACTCTCGATTATATGAAGGATTATTCTGAACAAGATCCCATGTGATTTCGCTCACAGATGTGTCATAAGTTTCAATTAACTTGACATCAGTGAAAGCGTTCATGCTTTTTGCCAATCTAACAAATTCCTGAAGCATTCCGTCCCGTGTCGGATTGAACAGAATGAACTGCCCCTCCGGTTTCAACACGTAAGATATGGTTTCTAACAAACTCACAAAAATTGTATTCTCATAAATTACGTCAGCTGCGATCACAAAATCAAACTTGGATTCAAACTCCGGCTTTGTTTTGAAACTGTCCCATTGAAGTGTTGTGGCATGGCAGCTGCCTGCTTGTAAGTTGTTGCGTTGAATGCTGTAGGATACCTCCTCCACGTTAACTTCATCCCCATCTGTTAGAATCACATGTTGAGCTGAAACATTCATATTAAAATCAAATCTAAGAGTCATGACGACATATTATGTCATATCTGAATGTCTGACCCCCCTTCTTAAAATAGTTTGAGAAGGAGAAAGAAATTATTGTTGATTGTTACCTTTTGTGTATTTAGCGACAGCTAAACCGGCTAAGCAATGGAAGCCGCCACCAATTTCGATAACTTTTTTATCCTCAAATCGTGCCTGATTTTTTAAAACCCAATAGCACAAGATTTGCTCAGAAGGCCAAATGCAGATTCTACCAGTCTTATCAAACCCCTTGAGATTTTTGATGTCGACATTGAAGGCAGTGTTCCTTCGATGAATTTTGATATTGTAGGTGGCTGCGCAGCCCTCAAGATTTCGATTTTGAATGTGCGACTGGTACTGATTAATTGGAATCGTCGTCGACAAAGGAACACCTAAAGGGTTGTTCTCATTTGACACTTTTCTTGTCACAACTGCACTTTGGTAGTTTGATTGGTAGCTTTGCTGGTTCAAGAAATGAACTTGAACTTGGACATTTATCACAGACTTTGAGATCTCATAGGTCCAGCTGACTAGATCGGAGTAACGCTCGAAAACCCGTTTTGACGCTGGGTTTCCTTGCGCTTCCGGGATCGTCTTTTTCAAAATTGCCTGCTGCAGGAGATTCCATCGACTACGCGCCAAGCTTTGAGAATTGTCTCCGCTTATACGACTCATCCTCAATGTTCTTCCCGTTACAGGCTCTAAATCAGAAATGAAGTGTGTTGGACACTTTGAAAATAAATGAACAGCTCGAAAATGAAGTTGAGTGAAGTGAGTGAAAGGTGCCTCCCTGCATCGTTACAGGCTCTAAATCAGAAATGAAGTGTGTTGGACACTTTGAAAATAAATGAACAGCTCGAAAATGAAGTTGAGTGAAGTGAGTGAAAGGTGCCTCCCTACATTCAAACAAAATTCACAAGAAACAATTATCATGGCTCATCTGCGCTATAGTCAGCTCCCCAATTTTATACTTTTTGCAGAAAAAATGACATGGTAACAATCAAGTTAGTTTCAATTTAATTGATTATTTTCATATATTTTGCTAACCTGTTCGGAGGCATCCCTGCAAACTAAACAAGGGAAAGCGTCATCAGCTCTTATCATTATCAACTCTAGTCTTTCATTCCAAAATCCTGTGAATTCGATTGAGGGAGATTGGATGAAGCAGTCTTGCTAAACGACAAGGAAAATTACATTGGTATGCTTAATCGCAATCAATGTGCTGATGCTAACCACTGTAATGAGCAACTTGTAACTTGTCAACATTTTGCCTTCAGAGTTGAAGTCCACGTGAATCCTTATCTTTTCGCCAAATATCCTAAAGAAAAAAGAAACCACTTGACTTTTAGTATTGCAAATTTAGCAATTGATTCAGCTTTTTTCTAAGTTTAAGAAATTGTTTACAACAAAGCATGCACTTAGTACTCAATTTAACTTAAAGTTTGGTGGCACCACTTGGACATTGGACTGTCACCTTCGTATGGCATAGTTTTGTTGTGATAGTTAGTAAATGATAAAGGAAAGCTTATTTTAAATAAATATTTTGTACACACGTACGTAAAATATCCATATTTTGGATGGCCATTTGTGGTTGGGTTAAGCTCTCAAGCTGTAGGTTAGAAAATCAAGAGCTAACCATAAGTAGTTGTGGGAAGTACAGGAAAACATGGTAGCCAACAGGAAAACAGGGTCAAAGGTGTCCCTGCCTTGCCCACGTGCTACGCACTATCAACTGTGCGTCGTCAGCACATGATCCTGACCCTAGAGTCTCATCATAATACTTTAAGATCTGAACAATTTTAATGTCCTATAAATAAATCTAGCCTAATCGGCACTCTCAAGCTATTTCCTGTTATCACAAACTTCAGCTAACAGTCGACAGTAAGATGTAAGGTTAAAAGTCATAATTTAGCTGATATCCTATGCATGAATATCGTTGGATATTATTTTTTGTATCTAATTAACTATTGTATATAACGGATAAATACATTACTGATAAGGGAAAGTCAGATGTGCACATGCTTGCTGGACTGTTCTAAGTTAGTAAATGCAATATTACACATCACACTCAACACACGTGAGTATAAGAAAAGGTAAAAATTGTAACGCTCTCTTACACGGGTCTTAATTCCTAGACTGGCGACTAATAAAAAAATCGATGATAGTGATTCTAATGAAAGATAAATGAAGAATTAACAATTAAGCACACTTAGACAATCGATCGGTGTCATGGTTTCGTTTCGAAGTATGGTACAAGTAACCAGTAACAGTCACATGCTGCAATTCCAAGTGAAACTGGGATGGAAATAATATTACAAAAAATATTGCAGCGGTTTTAGCTACAGCTTCCGCTTTTCACTTATACAAAGTCAACAGTTGACATACAGTAGAGTAAGCACAGTAAATTGAATAGACGTTAAACACTAACAACAATTGATGATGGAACAATCACATTAGAAAAGAGGGAAACACCGCTACTAATACAACTGATGAGGCGAGAGGAGAGCGGAAGCGGAAGTAGACAAACACAGAAATAAAAGCGAGAGATAGAGAGAAAGAGAAAGAAAGACAAGCAATAAATGAATTGAGTTGAGAG
>JAANSM010001092.1:0-20880 GCA_036850725.1 Orchesella villosa | reverse complement strand
CTGTTTATAAAATAAAATGATAATGATACATGGAGAGAGAAAAAATGAATACGTTTTTGGAGGACCAAATAGAATAGGAAACAAAAAAAGATGCACGTCATTTTCTCACACATCTTTCTAATTTCTGCTATAAGAAATGCAGATGATCATCATGATGATGATGATACACACACGCACGGACAGACATAATATTTTGCCATGAACTTTAAAAACTTTGTGTGTGTGTGTGTGTGAGTGAGCGTAATTGTAATTTCCTTCGTGGTATGGTAATATTAGAAAGAGGGATTTTCTTTCAATGTTCAAGCAAAAAAATGGTCTCACTGGTCACTCTCCTCTCTTCTCTCTCTCTCAAGATATCCGACAGTGCGTGGGACTCTACAGAGACAAAAAGGAGAGGAGGGCGAAGACTGTGAAGAGAAATTAATTTGTACACCATCTATAAATCCCATTAACAACATCTCTTCTCAAGAGCAGAAGCAGTTTTCTCATCATCTCCTCTACTTTTTTCTGTAGTGGGCTGTACTTAACACGCTTAATTGTAAATGAGAACGGGTGAGACGCTTGATGAGGATGATGAAGATGACTCGAAAGAAGAGCAAGATGAAGATGAAGAGAAAAGTTTCAAATTTTGTTAATGCTCACACAAAAACTCATGTCAAGCATTTTACCTCAGTCAGGTATACAAAACAACATCATGAGCATTATTTTTTTTTCAAAATAAGCTCATGAGTCAAGCAAGTCAGCACAGATTTTGTTTCATGATCATGAAGATGAAGACGGATGATGATGCTGATGATGATGATGAACGCTAAGATGGAACGAAATGGACATTCTCAGAGAGACAACGGAACGCAAGCAACATATAGCAAGGGGATATATAGTATAACTTTTGCCATTTACCAAGTAGGTATATACATTAACAAATCATTATATACATTATGACAAGCGAGACAATAAATGAAATGGTGAGGCGACTATTGTTACACATGGTCACTCATATTTATATTAAGTATATAGTGGGTAGCGTTATATATAAGTATACTCACGGATTTTATGAGCAGGGGACAATTTTTATTCACAAAAAGCATATAAATCACCATCAACACTGAAGCGCAACTCCCTAAGCTAAACAAGAGAGATGAGATGAGATACAGTTTCATATGCCTATTTTGCTATGCAATACTACGAGTTGAGCTGATGCAGAGTTGAGTTGAGCTCTATATATTCTCTGTGTATGAGCATTTTATTTTAAAAGATTCGTTCCATTACCTCATCACATCACCATCTTGTTCTCATCGCAAATGCGAACCATTTCATTCTTGTAAAAAAAGGAAAGAGCACACTATATTCTACATAAAAACCATTTTTCACTACAAATTCTAAATCCCTTTATATATCATATTATCTATCTCACATCAGCCAAGAATAAGGGAAATAAGAAACAAACAAAAAATGGGATCCTTCTTTCTTGCTACGCTTAAAGTAAAGAACAAAATGTAATATCTATATGTACTTTCATGTAGACGTGCATTTGTCCAGATGAATGGATGCTGAGGACATAGGACTTGCGATAATCCTTGTATGGCATGCTCTTTTGGTATGAAATGGACTTTTCTCTCTACATCTCTCTAGCCTCTGCCTCTCCTGCATAATTTAGTCGTGAAAACTTGCATGGTTTCACTCAAAATCTTTTCCTTTCCAGCATTATACAGCTGGAGAACAATGAAACAATGAGCTACTTAAGTACACAGTCTACATTAAGCCCAAGGAAAAGGAAGGATAGATATGAATTACGCAACATTTTTAGGACACGACAGATTTGACAAACAAGAGTTATCATCATCAATGTTATCGTCATTACATCATTAAGGAAAAGGATAGATATATATGAATTACGCAACATTTTTAGGACACGACAGATTTGACAAACAAGAGTTATCATCATCAATGTTATCGTCATTACATCATCACATATACACATTCATTTCACCAGTATAATTTCAAATATGGAATGATCAGCAACTCAGCTAACCTAAGCTATAAGCAATAAGCATATCTATCTAGAAAAACTAAGTCGTCGTGATACTGACGATACAAAAGAAAAGTTTCAAACAAAAGCATGTCATATCCTACCTAAGTAAACTTAAAAATTTCTCAATACAACTCGCCTCGCCGTATACATATACGTAGCTCGGAAAGGAAGCGAGAAAAGGATAATATTGAAACATTGAAAGTTAGTGATGTGCACACCGCACACACCTCTTCTCAAGGTACATCATTTGTATCTGTATTAAACTAATATGAGAGGAAAAGGGAGGACCCGTCGGCCGACTTGGTTTAACCTTTTAGATGCAGAAGCAGAGAGGGATTGCAACGCATCATTTCTTAAATATACTTACACGTTGTTACACAGTAGCCGCTTATATACCGGACCAAAGGACCTTATATACGCTACACCATATCACACTATACCGTATGTTCACAAAACAAGGTGGTGTGTGGTTGTGGGCATTATTTTCGTAAACTTTTTTTCCTTCTTTCTTTTCTTTTTGATGCGAGACATTTTGTTGCGCGACAATAATACAAGCCGTATATCACTGACATCCAATTTCACATTGCCATTCGTCTTGTAACCACTTGGCTTGTGAGAAAAGACAGTTTTAAGCTCTTGAAAAAAGAGTTTCCACACTACAATGGAAATATATAGTACAAAGTACATGAGCTTTGAATGTATATGTATCTATATGAGCAAGAATAGGACATCCATAATGGTATCCATCCCCCTAAAATAAAACGTAATGTTGTACGTTCTATATACTCGCAGCTTACATACCTTATACCTCTTCTAGTCCTCCAGAAAAATGGTCAAATTCACAGAGTACCAAGATTTGTTTGTACTTTACAGACACAACAGAACCTACTACTACACATATAAAATTTATGTCTCTTTATGAAAACTCAATGCAATGCAATGTCAAATGTGTATAAACTCTGTGGTTTCCTTTCGTTCAACTCAGTTCTAACTAAACTACTTGTACTTTTCCCCAACTAAAGTTTCTCTTGTTTGTTTGCTAAAGACCCTATATATATATGATCCTATATAGGAAGGACCCCTCGTCCTCGTCTCGCTCAACACCGCACTCTCTTTACTTATTTGTAGCATACACAGCTTTACCCCGAAAAATATGGTTAAACTAGACGTAATCGCGGTGATAATGATGGCGGACACACCCGATATACTTTTATACACAACTTTTAACCAAACCACTAAAAGCTCTGTTTGCCAACACAACTGCCAGCTATGTACACAGAAAAAAAAGTGTAGTCAATAGTGTTCTTCACCACCACCTACCTAAATGCATTTTATTTACCTAGTTTAGGACAAAAAAGACAGGATGACGATACGATGATGACAACAAGGACTGAACTTTTCTATTGCCTTTTTGATAGTTGCTTAATCATCTACTGAAATATTTATATGGAATGAGGAAAGAAAGAGAAAAAAAAGAGTTTCCCCCTTAAAACTAAGTTATATGTGAATTTCTTTCTTCAACACTTCCAACTTGATATTCCTCCTACTTCCTTCTTTTCTTGCAAGTGTCACGTAGTCATGTCCATTCCATGTTTCATGTCTAGTGTTAAATATTTTTCCCCATTCTTGCAAATAATTTGTAATACATTCTCCCCCAATAAACTTTACAAATATGCAAATGAATGTGAATACGGAATGCCTCTTTCCGACCTCCGGGAAAACGGATTTTTTCTCCTTATAAACCTGACACATTCAACATTCCACCCTTTCCTATCCTAACGCAGATGCCGTGTGCATGTCAAGCCATGCAAATTCTTTCTTAAATCAAAAAATGTGAAATGAGAACTTACACATGAAAAAACGTATTCCTTTCATTCAACCACCTCAAAAACTTCAAACTCAGCAGTTTGTCCTGTGACACTGCTACCTCCACCACCATGAATAAATAAACACGACACTTTTCCAAAGCCCAACAAACAACATAACACAACACTACATCACTTCATAAAAAAACTTGTCAAGAGAGAGAGAGAAAACTGTCTGCTGCGTAACATTTATGTATATTATATTATGAGAACAGACCGGACCCACACACGTTGCAAAAAAATTTTATACACACACTTGCTTTTATTATATATGTGGCTCTTATTATTATGCAAGCAATTTGCTTTTGCTCAGGTAAAAACATGTGCGTATGTAGCGAGCAATGTTGACGTTGGTTGTTGGTAGTGGCAAAAACTAATGACAGAAATGAATATTAAACAGAGTCCGAAACAAATATGACATTTGTACAAAGTGATAATATGAATACTTATGATTCTCCTCTTCCTTTAAACTTAAAGGATATAAAATGTATGTACACTCAACTACTCAACACTACTTTACATTGCACCTGTTCTCTTATAATGATAATGATAATGACATTATACAGGTATCATATCATAATATCATCATATAAAGCAAAGGTACCTACCTACCTGCCTTGCCTACTGCAACCTCCCTTTACCTTTAGGGTTTCTCACCCCATCACAAACCAAGTGCATGTAAGCTGTCACTCAATTTGCATAAAATAACAGGTAAAATGGATGAATGGAATGGATATGCTTGCATATGAATGCAGGATATTTACATACTTAAATTTAACCCTTTCTTTCGCTCCTGAACAGGTACAACAAAGCAAAGCTAAAACCTAAAACCTACCCTTTTGGAAAGGTCCTACCGTCAATGTTGATATTGGTGTCTAGTGTCCATCTCATATACATATACGTGATATTATCATTACTAAAAATGTGTATGAAATGAAGAAAAGAAATAATATTATGCACATGTGTGAACGTGTGTGGTTATTATTATTATAACATAACATGGCAGTTAGGGTTCGTTGAGCAGACTGGACATTCACTTACTTTTGTGTATATATATACATGTATATGCCTATATAACTTTTCAGAAGCTTGGGTATCAGGTGCATCAAGACTTTAAGAAACTACAACCTGATGATGTTAAGATGCTACCGTTTCACTTTGTCTTTTCTGAAACTAGCCAAAGAAGAGCCAGGGCCAGAAGCTATAACAAGACGCACAAGAGTTAAAGCCAAGAAAAAGAGAGAAAAAGTAGCATTTGTGGAACCTATATATACCCGGACGGACTCTCTCAACTCACATAACACATAACTCTTGTGAATGAGCCTCCTCCTGACTCCAATGTGGTCATAATAATAACATCATCCTTTTATCATTAGTTTTATCTGTTCATCGGTGCCTTAAAGTGTGCAATAATTCCTTGTGTTGATATGGATTATACATACAACATAAGCTTTGCAATATATTGATGTGATGGTATGTAGTAATACATTATATCAATGGTTATTATGGTATACGTTAAAAGCTATATGCTGTCTGCAAACATATGCTTGCCTTTCCTTATATACCACTTTCATTTTTATGTCTTTTGACTGCAAAACTGCAATGCAATGCTAGGTACGTCTATAGTAACTTTAAGTATTTTTGTAGTAGAAAGAGAATATTGATGCTGACCTTGATCGTTGTAGAAATTTGGTGAGACTTCAGCGGAAGCAGCCGAGTTATTGTTGTGAACCGGAGAGTCTGTCTCAGGTTGCTCAAGAACTCGGAAGATTTGAGTGAGATCTGGCTGACCATCCTTCCCCTCAGCCCGTCGTTGAAGACTATGGAGTTGTTCCAGCTGAAGGTGTTTTATTGACCTAAGGAGGAGATGGAGAGAAAATAAAAATGAGTTTTATTAGGAAAAAGAGCATATATATATATATAGCAAAAGGCAATTTCAGATAAGGGGGAGAGAAGACTAGACTCAAAGGAAACTTTTACGAATCCAATCCGTCTCTTCTGAAAAAAGATTTGGATTTGGTTTTGGATTTAGATTCATGCAATGCCACACAAACACAATTACAATTACATGCCTTTTACTTTTAACTACTAATTTTTTGTTAGCTAACAGGAAATGCAGCTGGTTATGTTATCAATATTGATAAAAGCAATGAATGAATGAGAATGGGAAAAGTGGATAATATTATGTTTTTCCCTACAAAATCCCTACGTTTTTCTTTAATAGGGTCAATCTTGTCTACTTTGTAAGAGTAATAAAGATAAGCTTGTTGAGATAAAAATTAAAAGACGACTCTGATAATGATTGATTGTTCCCCTATTACAACATTTTTTATTGCTGTTACTTACCTCGTATGCTGGAGAAGTTGAAGTTTAACTCTTGAGGTGAACCCACAAAGAGCGCAAGCATAAATCCTTGCATCCTCAGAAATGGCATTCTCCTGGTTTTGTATATGTCTAAAGATGAGAACCGAGATTTCATGCCGTTGATGAGCAGCATGGAGCTGAAGCTTGTGCGCAGAGTTTGTATAGTAGTCACACGCATTGCACCGCACCTGAATAGGGTTGGACATGCTCAAATACTTCAACTTCCACTCATTTCTCGGCCCCCCTTCCTTGACATGATTGACATGCTGCAACCTTTGCAGATGCTTGTCCGTCTTGCAATGAAGTTGGAAATTAGCCTTGAGATTTGTCTTGTAAGAGCAAAGTTTGCACATATAATTGCCAGCGACTAGGACCAGAATCTCTTGCTCCCTCAGTTTCGTGCGATCCTGAGTTAAATGGTGGGAGAGAGCTTCCAAACTATCAGTGTGATAGGAAGTGCACACGCAGCACTGGAACAAATGAGATGGATTTGGATCTGGGGGTTCTGGTGGGGGCTCCATGGTATCGGGATTAAGACCAAGGTCCATATGGGGTGCCAACTCGGGTGGAATGTGGGGAGGCATTTGACCACCGGTCATCATCTGGATTAGGAGAGCTTGACTATAAGCCATATCCGCTAAAGCTGCCTCAGTGTGAACCGCTGGTTTGTCTCCTGCTCCCCCAGCAGCACTCGCCATGCCCAATGCTGCCGCTCCCGGATGAAATTGCATGAGAGCTGCAGGATCAAATGGATTTTGGGCTTGCTGGAGAGCACTCAGATGTTGCATGTGCTTCACATTTTGCTGTAATACCATCATGTTATGAGTGTGCTTTTCGCTTGTCATGTGAATGCGAAGGTTGCGTGCGACGTTTGTCTCGTAATTACAAACATCACAACGGAATGTTGGTTTAGGTTTTGGGTTTGGTGGAGCACCACCACCTCCGCCACCCCCACTGATAGAGCCAGGGGTTGGTGCCCCTGCTCTCTCCGCTTGGGCAGCGGCTGCGGCAGCAGCCGCAGCTGGACTCAAGCCTGTTACGCTCTTAGTTGTTTGCTGAACTAGTGACTCTGGTGGGGAGATACCGCCGTTTTGCAGCTCTTGCATGTTATTTAAATGCTTATCGGATTGCATGTGAATGCTCAAGTTGCCTTTTGTTGTGGTGGAATAGTTGCAAACTTCACAGCGATAAGGTTTATAGCCGCAGGTGTACGTTTCTCCTCTTGCCAATCTGGGATGGGGTTGACCGGCTATGCAATATATGCAAGAGGTTTCATTATCAGGGTGCTTTTCCTTCATGTGAATTTCTAACGTTTCTTGGTATTTATAATGCCAGTTGCACTTTGGGCATTTGAGGGTTTTACAAGAGTTTCTGGTGTGGAGGGAGCCCAAGCCACCCATTCTGGAAGAGTTCAATATGAGCTCACACTTGGCGCAGTCTACCCCACTAGGGCGTCCATTGATGTGTTCTGGACAGACCCCGATTGTTGTACCAGTGATGAAATTTGGTGGAGCGGTGGGTGTATTAACGTTGAATTGAGGACCTCCAATTCCACCAGGTGCTCCTGGACTAGTGTTATGGGGAGGGTTTGGTGTGACAGAGCCAGGTGCGGGACTCACACTTGCTCCAGGACTCGCAGAGCTTCTCCCGCTCGCAGGACTTTTCCTTGTCAGGTCAACCCCAAGTCCCATTTTGGCAGCGAGGGCCGAGGAGTTGACTGCATGACTTAGAATGTCATTGGCAAGAGAGGAAGGGGCTCTTGGGGAGAGGAGATTATCGGGGGAGCTGGCAGGCGAGGATTTGAGATTGTTCGCGTTGTCATCTGAAGTAACAGTGGAAGTATGATTACCCCCAAGGTTGTTATGATTGTTGGCATTTGTGAGACGAAGGAGAGCTTGGTGATGCTGAGAGAGAATAGAGTTATTGACTGATGACGCGATAATGGATTCAGCTTGCGACGAAGGATGAACAAGGGCACGACTCATAGGAACTGACGGAAGAGAAGAAGTGGTGAGTGGCATAGGAGCGGAAGCAGTAGCTGCAGCTGATGCTGCGGCACTGTTTGACATTGGGATTGTCCCGATCCTATTGCCAAGAGGTTCGAGAAATGATATCAGGGCGTCTTTATTCTTCCCCACTTGTTGGATAATGGCAGAGATATTTCTCTGGTTGAGAATGTCATTTTCTTGGTCATTGAGGATCAACTTGTGGTCGCCCATGGCGTGGCCCACGAAGGATTTCGTGTAGCCAAAAGAGAGTTTACAAATAAAGCACATTAATATAGGTTTGATAGGAACAGAAGCGCATTCAGGGAAAGGGGTAGGGGGCTTCTTGTCCGTTTTCACTGCACCACCACCACTCGCACTAGTATTATTACTACCACTTTTCGTCCTTGACTTATTAACCTTTGATGATGATGATGATGATTTGGCAGTCTGTGTCTGGGAGTCCTCTTCATCGTCCCCATCTTGATCTTCATCTTCCACCGCACTAGTATCACCACTTTTACTATCACGAATTGTGAAGACCCTGTAGCTATGAATAATTGGTATGTCAGGAACCATTTTCTTGTCCTGTAAAAGATTCGAATAGGCTTGCCCATATAGAGCGGTGTACAGTGCGGGGTTGCGAGAGACATAAATGGCATTCGCAATTTGGGGAAGAGCCGAGCTCTGGAACTGGGCCAAGTTTGCCCCTCTCCCATCAACAATGCAGCCTTCAGGAACATCCAGACTCGTTTCATCATCACTCAACTCACTGTCCTCTATGATATACGCGGAACCATCCGGATTGTACACTATTTTCCCCTCAAACCGCTCCACATCACTACCACCTCCAGAGTCACCCGGTGGGGTGGAACGATTACTTTTCGAGAGATTATTACGGCGATTAGGAAGTATACCACTAGAATTATTAACACTACTACTCGAGTTATTATTACTAGGACTTGTGTTATTGTTGGTGACGAGGGAGCGTAAACTCGTCATCTCCTCAGCGGAAGGTGGAGGCGGTGGTGGTGATGCACAAGGTTGTCTTTGCTGCTCCGAGGAATTGCTATTTTTAGTGACGTTCGTGGGAGATGGGGAAGGAGGGCAGGTGTCATCTTCCTCCATCCCATCATCATCCTCGTCATCATCACCCCCATCAATATTATTACTATTATTAGTCGTTGTAGTTGCAATAGTCGTGGATTCAGTCGGATTGCTTGGTCTCGGAGTGGTAGTTGGAGATGCGGTGGTTCGGGTGGTGCTCGCAGATTGCTCTTCCACCCCAACACCACCACCAGCAACTACTGAAGAGCTGCTGGATGGTGATGGAGTTTTACTCACTCCGTCGTTTGTGGCCATCGTCGGCTCTTGTGGCACCATATTCGTCAATGACGACTCACCCACTAGGTATTTCCAGTAATGTCCATTGTCCAATAAGTCTCTTCTGGACAAGCTGGAATTTGGAGCTGATGCAGACACATGATGAGAATTGCTATGTTGTTGATGATGTTGTTGAACAGAGGACAAGAGAGCCGAAAAATTCTGCCTTGCACTCGACCCAGCACTGGAACTATTGCGACAAGAAGTTGAGAAGGAGGATGGAGAGTCTAAACTGTTAGCGGAGGTAGAGCTGTGATTCATCGCCTTGTGCTTTAGCCACGGCGACGAATGCTTCCATGTCCCTTTAAAGAGGAAACACTTAGCCAACGGTCCTTTTCCTTAATACAAAGTCCGCTAGCATTACGTGTACGTCGAGCCAGAGCTTCTTGTCTCCATTTTAAATTTCTGTAATCAAAAAAAGTAATCAATCTGGTTAGATTTTTTTTAAAGCTGACTCACTCACTCAATTCTATCTCCGCAGGGAGATGGGTGAGCAATGATCTCAATTTAAAAATTTCTCCGGATATACCCTAAACCCAACAACTTTTTTACATTTCAACCAAAAAGTAAACAACCAACTCATTATAAATTTTTATCCCACTTTATAATAAAACCCTGTAAAAATTACAGAGATATTGAAGTATAGCACCCACTGCAACATTTTTTTAATACTATATATCCATTTCCATTAGGCCCTTTTTTCCTTTCTCATTTTGTAAAAAGTGCACATAAAGATAATGGGACTTTTTTTGTTGGACAGAATTTTGTGCATTGTGCACTAAATGATTTGTAAACTGAACCTTTCTCCATCATCATAATATATAATATCATCCACATCCACATTTTAAAAAACGCATGCGTTGCATAAAAACCCAAAACTGTAAAATGGTCTGATTTATAGCCAAAAAGTTTTATATACAGTTCCAGCAAATGGAAGCCCAAATCTCAATCCCTCATCATCAACATGAAGTCATCATCATCAAGGAAAAGATCAAGTGTAAAAAATAGTNCAAAACTGTAAAATGGTCTGATTTATAGCCAAAAAGTTTTATATACAGTTCCAGCAAATGGAAGCCCAAATCTCAATCCCTCATCATCAACATGAAGTCATCATCATCAAGGAAAAGATCAAGTGTAAAAAATAGTGGTATATGATCAACGATCAGGATATATACACGGTACACTTCCCTAATACAATATATCCGATCCGATCTCAATCCAACCGTTCCCTTTTTGGGAAAAAGGGGTGGTTCCATAATTTTTCCATACAAGATAAAGCACACACGCTTTTGGCTTTTTATTCATAGTGACTGACTCAGATATCAAATCAAGGGAGGAAAAAAAATGGTTGGGAATATCATCTTGAATCCCTACACAAAAATACAAAATCAACCCTACCAAAAAAGAGAGGAAATGAGTAGAGCACACAAAGACAGAAGAGAGAGGGACGGATCAGAAATCATAATTATTATTGGAAATTGTATGGTATATATAGCCATTTTGGAAAAAAAATCTATTACGATACCCCAAAGGCAAGGGCACACATATAAGAATCTGAATCATAATGATATCAATGCAATACTTGTGCAATATGGATGGATAAAAAAATGCTAAGTTTTAAGTAGGATGCATGAATGATGGCGGCGAGCTGTAGACACAACTCTGCAACTGCAGAGGTTGCATGTAATATTCCACGTTATACATTTCCACTTCCATTCTTTTACTTCTACTTGAATAGGCAGCGATAGCCAGAAATGTTTTAATCGGGGAAGAAGGGTATATATGAGTATGAGTGGCAGTGTGACAACAAAAAATATTAAACATTACGTTATAGTTTCTAGACCATTATTAATACTATTAGTCATTTCCCTTATATATATATAAATATTTCTTGCCTTTCCCATTTTTTATTAATCTTGTCCAAACGAACGTGTACAACCATTGGATCCGTCAATTCCCATTGCTTAAACAAAAAGAATTGACGGGAAAAAAGCAATCTATATGTACGCATTTAGGCACTTGTTTCATTTCATGTTGTACAAAGTACAAAGTTTGCCTTTGCCCAAAAAAAACTTTTTGGGATTCATTCGTGTGTCCTGTCATGTTAGCCGAGAATATAATGAAATTCAGATTGAACGTATAGTTTTAATCGATTAAATTGGACAGAATTTATGGGCTAACCCTCGATAAAATTATTCTTATTAAGTTTGAAAAAGCTTTTTTCAATGAATCATAAAAATATTCTTGTGAATAAGATCAAAGCGGAATATCCCATATCGTATCGTATCGTTAGGTTGATTCTATTATCCATACAAATTTTAGGTTTATTTATTTGGAGGATTCGGATGAGTCAAAGGGAATAAAGTATTTTTCACAAGAATTATGACCAGATCCATAATATATAAAGGCACATAAAAGCGGTGCGGTGAAGAATATGAAACGAAACCATCCAATCCCAAACCTCCCCAAAAAAGAAATATATTTCATTAAGGATTTTGTGTGAACCATCTCATATTTTATAATTAAGCAGATTAGCATCTGGTAAGTTTTCAATTAGCAAAGGAATTTCCATTTTAGATAATTTGAACTTGGTTTTGGCTCTTCTTTACAAACATTTTTCAGTTTAAAGATAAAATCCTCTGGTTAAGATTGCCGTCGGCACTCACTTCAGTTGAAGAGGAATTTTTTCAAGATCATGAAGACCAACAAAAGTCCGAGTCAAGGCGCAGGTGTGTGCAATACTCACAGGGAAATGTACTACATATTTGCAATTCACCTACTACATAACACTTGCAAAAACAGCGACACAACCTTCTTGGCAGAAAGAAAAAAAGGGGGAGAGAAAAGAATTATCATTCATTAGTTATTTATTCCGGTTCTCATTACCATTTTCTTGGAGCGTATATGACCATCTACTATAAAGCCACTAATAAGCCTACGATTACGATAACACTCCACATTATATATTTACATTGCGCTTCGGCTGTTTAACTAGAATGAACTGAAACAATAAATAAATAGAAAAAGATTTACTCTCAAGATAAAGTCAACTTCCAAGTAGAAATACTCGTGTTAAGTTTCTCTATTACATTCGCAAAATATTGTAATAGTAAAAGATCTCACAAGCAAAAGCTACCACACTGTGTGAGAAGAAGTTCTCCAAGTCTAAACGTGTATATACATGAGCAGAAGAGCACACCGCAAAAGCAGCTCGAGAAGAAAACAAAAAGTAATAAAACTGCTCCACAATGGCCACCGTCACAAAGTTACATAGTACACGTTTTTTTTCGTGGCTTGAGCAAAACGGAATGGACAAGATAATGGTGAGAAACTCTTTGTCAGATAAGTGAGATTACGTGAGACGTTTCTTTTCTGAAGAAAATGCTCCGTCCATTCCATGCCCAACACCGACCAAAACCAAAGAGGAACATATATAGTATGAAGTGGTATTGCGGCTTGAAATCTTTATGGGGCATACACATACATAAAGAAAAAATATATATGCCTATGCTTTTCACACTGTGAAAATGGAATGCTGGTTTTTTGAGCATGCTTACATTATACAGCAGCATGGCACGAGACTGACGAATTATAGTACAAATATATATTGCAGAAACGGAAATATATACCTATAAATATATGGGAAAACTGCGAATAGGGCAGAAACTCTCAAGTTTCATTCATGTTATGGGCTATTTTACGATGCAGCCATTGCATGACTGTCCGTCAATACGTAAAATGGCAAAAAAAATACTCACGTTTTCGGTTGGGTTGAATGGAACCCGAAATAAGTCACAATTGAAATTAGGATATTACTATATGAGCGTACGTACGTACTTGTAACTTGTAAAATGTAATTCTGATTAAGGCAAAAAGGCACCATTTTTAATGAATAGATGAGAAAAACAGACGATGAGTAGATTCACACAACGTTGAATTGAGAATTGAAAGAGGACAAGCTTAATGTGAAAATTGCTTTTTTGGAGCCTACAAAATTTTAATGATTGCGTATTATATATTCTCTACCTTTTACGTATCCATTGAGCAGAACGGAGAAATAGGAAAGGAAGGAAACAAAAAAGTATAAACCATATATGATGGAAGCTTGGAAAGAACACCGTGTGACAAAAAGAGACAACATTATTTTCCCCTCTTTTGTATTTTTATATTATTTTGTCAGCAACCAAACTTTCTGTCGACAAGTAAATAGGTGGAGCAGATGTAATTTCAACGCTTGAAATACTTGGACTTTCAACGTTTTAACATGCTCTCAGTCATTATCAGAATGAAGAATATTGTCTAGCGCAGCAGTTTAGTTTAATATCTCTTCTACTTTTTGTCATCAAGTCTCTTATATAGTTTCCTTCCCTCTTCTCCGTATTCACATGCATGTTGATTCTCTCAACCATGTTGGTCTTGCTCTTATATTTTTTCGTGAGATTTCCACAGAAAAAAAGAGAGAAAAGATTATCAGTGTAGCCACCATACCACCATCATCACAGTCATTAACATCATCATCGTCATCCTCTCTTCGTCATCACGGTTAATCATCGTGTGGTGTAGACTCTAGTCCATCCAATCCAAATCCAGAGAATGATAAAAAATGGTTTTTTAAACATTTACAGGATTAGCTACAGGATAATTTTCAAGTTGGAAGATTTGAATGTAAAATGGCTCTGTTGTCACTTGATTTTGAGATGGTGGTGGTGATACACAAAAAAAATTATGATTGCGATTGCAATGTAAATGTAAATCCAATCTACAACAAAATGTCGCCTTCATCATGAATGATCAAGAGAGAGAAGACAAGCAAACAGTGGAAAACAATACGCTGGCTGCCGATGAGAATAGAAGAGAATCGAGGGACAAAAAATCCATATATTACTTTTTACATTCATTTCATACAATACAAAATAGCTTCTGCTGCTACTGCTCACTCTTGCTGAACCATGGGATAATTGTAAAAAGACTAATTTTCTAAACCAATCATGCATTCGGTTCAGCTTGAACGGTTGAGCAAAATTCCCAACCCCCAATTTCCTATCAAAAAGCCAGAGAGAGAGAAGAACAGAGCAGAACACTCAGCCTCATCATCATCCTCCTCTTGATCAAGATGATGAGCACTACCAAAAACAGAATTTAGCATGTTGCTTCAAGACAATAGGCTAAAAAAGAAATGGCTTCTGCTATACTATACTGCTGCTGACCATCTCTATATATACGAATAGTGTGTTTCATGATGATGATGAGATTACAATGAAAGTTCATTATGAGCCAGGCGCGTCTTTTATCTACATAATACACAAAATGTTTTGGCTTGTGGATTAGAACAGACTGACGATGAGAGAGAGGGATTGCATTAAGAAGCTCAATCATTTTCAATAAGTAAATTTAATTTGCACGCATAAAGTGAAATTAAAAATTTTTCTTGGAGCCTCAACCTCAATTTTCATTTGCTCCTGACGATAGACTTGAGCTGAGCTGTTGATGAGTTTTAAGCAAAAAACCTAAGAAGGATGTCTGGCTTTACTTACTTTGTATGTGGATGTGGTACGTGCTGTATCGTTTTTTATTATTAATTTCTACTACATTGGGATTTTGTACACCTTTTTTCCACCCTGCCTCTTTGCGTTTCTTCATTATCATCATCATCATGTGTAATCAACAACAGGGAAATGAGCATCAGCCACCACCAACCATTATGATGACGACGACGACCAGCTCACACAACAGCTTCAAGTTTTTTTTATGTGACTGCTAAAGCCATATTGCTTCTTTCAACTTATTATCAAGACGTCGAGTGACATAATAATCATCACGACTGGGATGGGATGGAAAAAAAGAAACACAGGAGATATTTAATACTTAAGTAGAGGGAGGAGGAGAAGGAGGAAAAAAAGTGTATAAAAACCGAAGCCTTTTTGGCTCCTTTTGGTTGTTGATACTTTTTTTGCATGTTCATTTCATTTAGTATTATTACTACTGCTATATGAGCGTCAGTCACTAAGCTTTTGTTCTTTAAAAACTTTGAAGTAATGCCATTGCCATTTTTTGTTGGTATAATTCTCTCTCTCTCTCATTGAGTGAGCAGGGAGAAAAGTCATAATAATTATTGTTGTAAAAACCCCCTCCTCTTTACCTGTGTGGTATATGGCAATGTGTATAATATAAAAGTCGACTCAAGTCAAATTCAGATATAAATCTGATGATGAGCGTCTATTAGGCAGATTTTAACTTGTACATTAAGCCATTACCACAAAGCCAGAACCAGAGAGAGATTCTTGACTCCCTGTTTTGTTCTCTGCGTTTTGAGAATTGAGAATACGGTATGGTTCACATAAAGTGGCTCATAATTACTCTCCGTCTCTCTCTCTTCCTTCTGCTCAACGAAAACATGGTAGTGAACATTTCATTACGAAGCTCCACCAAAACTCCAGTTGTGCATGTAAGAAGACGAGAGGAGAGACACAAGCCATGCATATATACATATAGCATTATTACTAAAGCTGGTTAATAACCAACAGAGCCTACCCAAGCTGCAAGCCCACCGACCGAACCAATGTTGAATTAGTCAAATTAGAATTAGCAAAAAAGAGTAAGTAAAGTACAAGTAATGTTTATTGCTACATAAGTTTCACTCTGTAATCATTATTTAATAAGCATCTCTCATCTCCCTCTTCATTCCAATCCGCACATACATATTATAACATACAACAACGTCTGCTAGAGTCGGAGTTTGGAGTAGATTGCACATTAAAATCTATATGTGCTTGCCTCTCTCTGCCTAACATAAATTTCTGAAGTACTTAACATGTTGTATTATGTCTTAACTACTGCAACTGGGTTTTTCATACAAAATTTTTCCCTTTTAGTATATAGCACTTGCGTATTTTTTATTGTTTTCATTCTTCATTATTATATATATATGCACACTACTTTTTGTTAAACATTTTTGTTACGAGAAGGACTAACTTAAGGTTTTGTATTACTTTACTCCTGCATGGATGAGTGTAACGTGATGTGAGCAAAGAATATTCATGTTGTACATAATAATAACGTTAACTTTTAATGCAATTACAAGCTTAAGATATGCCACGAAAGAAGGATAATGATTTTATGTATAATTCTACAACTCCTACTATATATACAACCTTCTCTCTCTCTCTCTCTTCATTCATTATATTTATTATACTTATAGAAAAAAATTATCCCTTGTACTTATTACTATTTTATATCTCTTCTCCTCCACCTCAAATAAAGTTTACATGAATGATGATGGTTTATATTTTTTCAACTAATGTAAGCAAAGGAGAGCGCTATATATATTACTATATAGCTAAAAAGCCAACCAACCGTTTTTATACTGATGTCATTGGCCACAAAAATTAATCACCGGATGCAGGAACAAAAAGTGTGCATGAAAAAGGTAAGCTTAATGAGTGTATTTTTTGCCATCAATTCTTCACTTAATTGCCTTTTTGAGACTTGAGTTTTTGGCGTCTCCGCTTCTGGAAGAGCTTGTATATAGTGTGTAAAGCTTAGCTGTGAAAACTTTTGTAAAGCTTTATATAAATAAGTTGTGTTATAAATTATAATTCCATGAAACGTTACATTTTCATTTCCCTCCAACGCCAACCCTTTCCCATTCATCCCTACCCTGATGATGATATGATGATGAGTGAAGGTATATAAGGTGTGTTTTTTTCTCCTTCTTCCTCTCATCATCATCATCATCTCTCTCATTTGACTCTATCTATATTACCCTAATGTTACATGGAGTATCCTTTGATAATAAAAATATTACTCTATAAAACCCTAACTGTCTCTCCCTTCTGAAAAAAAACTTCATCAAGATATTATATTATCTTATGGTTTTATGAGTGCAATTTAAATCATACTCTTTGACTTGACTACTAATTCCTCTTCTATTTCTACACCTTTTCAAACTCCAACCTAAAAGCAAAGCAAAAACCACGATAAGTCAAGTATATATATCATATTCATATCCCTATCCCTGCTTAATATCTAAATCGAAACACTATCTTATACCTGTCATTAAATCTACAATAATCTAATGGACATTAGCACTGAATATTTTCTGTGACCGTAAGCAAAAATGCACATAATGCACCAAACAATGATGATGAGAATGCTCATGTTCATGTTGATATGAAGAGTTATTACGTGCCTCTATACAAAATTCCACCAGTGTTGAATGTACAAAACACACTATAAGTTTTAGTGTGGAAAAAGTCATAATCATAAACGCATACACAAATATATGTGCATTTTATATACAGGATGGTGATGGTAATGTGATGACCATGATGACTATGATATTATTCTTCATTCTTTTCCACAGCTAATAGAATGTAGTGGTGATGTTAATGGCAATAATAAAAATAAATAATAATCTACCTCTTCCCCATATTTTTTCGTTTTGTCTAACATTTTCCCAGTCAGTCACATAAAGTAAGTATCTAAGCTGAAATTTTTATTTCAAATTTCAATGCTATTTGGCTTTGGCTACATTAACATGCAATAATAATATGCTCATCATCATTATCATCATCATCCCCGTTTTTCATTCCGGAACAGCAAAACCAGCAATAGCAGAAATAGAAGTAGAAGCAACCTGTTCACTTTTTGCAATAAAAAACGTAGAGTTTTGTGTTGTGTGGTGGTAATGGGTTATAAGCAGTAATAATTACTAAACACAAAAAAACGAGCATCCATCCATCCGTTATTGTTACTTTGTGGTTTGGTTTGGTTTTATAATGAGGAGGAGAAAGAAAGAAGAGGATTATTGCATTGCATTGCATGTCTATTTAATATGCATGATAATATAATAATTCTCTTTTATTCAGATTCTTTCTCAATAGTTTGGTGTAATATAATGAGTGAACTGCCTATTCAAATTAGCATCACGGAAATCCTAGAAAATATATATAAATTTTACCCTCTCCGCAATGTGATGTGATGTGATATTACGATATTAGTCTCATAAAATAAAAATGCAACAGTAGACAATAAACGGTACATGCATATATTACCTTCTATTACGTCTACAGTCTACACGTACATAAATATCAAGTATTTAAAAGCTCTTGTAGCACGATCATCCTCGTCCTCATCAACATCAACAGGACATGACATTATACATACACAAGGATAAGTAACAGCTCCCTATTCATAAAGGAAAAGAGAGGATGATGATGATATGATGGGCTAATACAACCACCATACCATACCACCATGCCATCATTTTCTGGAATGATGATAATAAGTGGCTTCAAAATAGCCAAGGCATTCTTCCTATTCTCCCTGATTAAAATAATGAGAGAGGGGGAAAACCGTTTGGTTTCTGTTAGTAAATTTGCATTTACATTTACAATTTACACTATTCACCAACCCAAATGCATTCATTGGCTTTGCCTTTGTCTCTCTCTCTCTGATTGTGTGAGTCTCCTCTCTCAAGCTCTCCCTTCTTTCTTTCTTTCTCTCTCTCTTGTCTGTTGTCTCCCGTTGGTGTTAGTGTTGTACTTTGGTATTTAAGTATTCATAGAAGTTTAAATAATAATGAATTGAACTCTGCTTTTGTTTATCAAATTGAGCACAAACAGCCATGACATGATATGATACATGTACATAAATATCCTTGTTTTCACCAGAAAACTGTTATGCTGGTTGGGCTTATATCAACTTTTACTTTTGTTCTCCAGACACTTCAGCTTTTTGTCTTACTTTTCGGCTTTGTTCCAATTCTGACTAAACGCAAGCAAACACACTCTTTTTTGTTTGTATCTCCTTTCCTTCCCTTCTTTCAGGGACATATATATTATATACATTTGCCATGTGGACGTCTCGTTTGTGATTCTAATTATGGGGTATGAAATGAATGCAAAAGGTTACGTGTTTTGGAATAATGACAATTACATAAATATCCTTGTTTTCACCAGAAAACTGTTATGCTGGTTGGGCTTATATCAACTTTTACTTTTGTTCTCCAGACACTTCAGCTTTTTGTCTTACTTTTGTTGCTTTGTTCCAATTCTGACTAAACGCAAGCAAACACACTTTTTTGTTTGTATCTCCTTCCTTTCCTTCCCTATCTTTCAGGGACATATATATTATATACATTTGCCATGTGGACGTCTCGTTTGTGATTCTAATTATGGGGTATGAAATGAATGCAAAAGGTTACGTGTTTTGGAATAATGACAACTACTCATTTAGGCCAGTCGTTTGCGTTACTTAAAGCTTAAGCCATGTTGTTGGTGGGCTTCCAAAAATCCTATTGTTTATATCGCATGTTAAAATAGTACAAATACAAGAGTTTATCCATCCAATCGAACCCCAATAAATATGCCATTTGCTTTCAAACGTTTTGCCATTTCTGCACGCATAAAATAATATTATGTATTTCCAAAAATACAGACAGATGTTGATTAAACGCGAGCAAAACCATAATATTTTGTATATATAATATGTAGCTTGGCTTTGGATAGCATTTGTCATTCCGATTCCTACTTTTCAATGAAAAGTTAATAATGGTATGTATTTCTATCTTGTATTCATACAAACGAACCTTGTAATACAATAGCAGAAGCTGGAACACCACACACACACGCTTTTGCATGTCAAATGAGAGAAACATGAAACTTTGGATTCCTCATCGGATGTAGAATGTAGTAAATATACGTGGTCCTGATAAAAAAAACTATACAAACTAACAACCAATCCAACACCAACTCAAAAAATGAAATGAATATTTTTTAAGAGAATATAATGAAACTCTAATAATATTCTATTGTTTTGTGGTAGCTACATGCATGGAAAGCTGCTTATTATGCATATAAAATATATACACATGTAAAAATTACATGAACACCTGTACTAACGTGTCAAAACTTGTGTTCAAATTTGCATTTTCTGTATTTAATACACATCCCCATTTGTCAAAAAATTAATTGTATCCTGGTGGTCCTTGTTGGGTTTTGGTTAAAAAGTATTAATTAAATTACAAAAAAAAATCTAAATTTTTCAAAACAGGATGACGTAAACAAGACGTAAAAAAAGGAGTTTTGTAGTTGGGTAAAAATCTTATAAATTTTACAGTAATTCTCTCTTAAAATCTCTCCTTAAAAACTGAGCAAAATACCCTCATAAATGATAATGAGTTCAACAGACAAGAAGCCAAGCCAGGCCAGAAGCAAGCAGATGTTTGATGACCAACTTCATCATCATTCTC